>VZRR01007331.1:0-60868 GCA_013398015.1 Oreocharis arfaki | reverse complement strand
AAAAAAAAAAAAAAAGGAGACAGAAGTTATAAGCAAAGAAAGAATCCAGTTTTCTGGTTTAAAATTACTTTGAAATTTAAGCTAATTGCAGTAAAATAAATCTTTTAAAAATAAGAAACATTCAAAACCAAAATGGAACATGACCTTTCTGGGGATTTGCATCTTCAGAAGGAAAAGTGCACTTTTGGAGCTGTCATCTATTTTGTGGGTAAAAGAAAAAAAAGGAGCTGTATTTTTTTTTTCTTAACTATTCTTAGTAAAAGAGTAACAATCCATGGACTGCATTTGATGGCTCTTTGGCATCCCCAAGCCCCGTTGGGGGGAATGATGAACCATCTGGAGCTCAGCCTCGTTACCTCAGAGGCCCAGGGGGATGCCCACCTCCACCCTGAATCCCAGTGTCTGTGCAGACCCCAACTCCCAGCGCTCCCAGTAACACCCCAGAGCGCCTCTGCTCGAGTTCAGGCATTCAAAATAAACAAACAGATAAATAAACACGGAACGGCCCCACCTCGTGCCGCTGCCTCCCCTTCCCTCAGCCCTCCGCACACCCTCCAAATGCTGCTCCACAGAGATAAGCCCCTGGCATTTTCCCTCCCAGCCTCCAATCAGCCATTATCATAAAAAAAGTGCAAAGCATCTATCAGCCGTGCAGCTCAGTGATTTATGTTCAAAGTTAGGATTATCTATTCTGCTCAAATCCCTTCAAACAGGAAACTGGATAAAAGAGAACCGCGCTCCGCAGATAAAATTGGAATATAGGTTCGTGCAACAGAATGACAGGCAGGTTTTTATCTCTGAACGGCTCCAACCACCTCATTTTGTCAGCAATTGTTCATTATCCGCAGCCAGGGACTCACAGAGTGACCTTAATGACATTCTTGCGTCTTTTCCCTGCTCTCCGTGCACGGGGCAGGGCCTGTGGAGCTCCCGACCAGGGCTGGGCAACACCCCGGCAATAACGTGAAGCTAAAGCCTGGGATAAACCCCCCGGGCACAGGGCCAGGCAGAGGAGTCCCCCAGGGCATCCCTGCACTGATGGGCACTTCTGCCCTTAGAACGAGCAGCTGATCTTGGCTTTGCTCTGCCCCCGCCCCGACGCCCACAGGTTTGCTCAGTTCACTAAAAGGAGTGAAAAAAACATAAATCTGTTGAGGCAATGCACAAATAAACACCAACCTGAGCTGAAACAAACACCAACCTGAGCTGAAACAAACACCAACCCCAGCTGAAACAAACACCGACCTGAGCTGAAATAAATACCAGCCCAAGCTGGCCAATCTATCAAACAGAAAAACAAGTTTCCAGTGCCGGCTCCTTTTGACTGCATCTTTTCCAGCATAGCAGGACTCAGGATTCAGTAATTTATTACCTCCCTCCGACAAATAACTTCTCTATCCTGTAACCATTACGCTTCATCTCTCTTTATTCTGCTTAATTAGACACTATTATTGCTGGCACAGTAATGAGACTTGAGGAGCACCACGGGCGAAGGTAGAATGCTTTCTTAATACAGTAGAGCCCCTTGTGACAAGACAGCCATTCACTGCCCCTGCAGAGGCCGGCACAAAGGCACTTTGTTGGGCTCTTAATTGATTGCCACGTTGGCTGCCTCGCTCACAGCACCTAGTTTTAGTCACAGGCACCACTGGGTGGTTTTAAGGAGCGGCAGAAAGCGAGGGAAGGGCAAATGACTGCTCTGAGTGGAAAGCAGGGAAGCAAAGGAGGCAAATCCAGCAGGATCTGGGGTGACTGGAGATATGGGGGCTCCTGCAGCCTGCACAGCACCACGGCTGACTTACCAGCACCTGCTGAGAGGGGCAGGCAGAAGGGTGGGATAATGCTGGGGCACTGGCGGGGCTCAGGTGGTTTTCAGAGCAGGTGAGGTGACATTCTTCCTTCCTCCACACATGGCTCAGACACTGAAGAGTCATAACTGTCTCCAAAACACTTACATGATTTGAGTGCCTGAATGGGGGGTTGATGTTTTTGGGAATGTCCCACTTAGCCACCTCCTGCTTTGTTTTCCCTTCTGGAAAACAGACCCAAGTAAGGCTAAATCCTCCTGATGATTGAGAGACTCTGACTTTGTAGGGATATGAAGGTACCATGTCCAAAACGGGCTCTGGCAGCTGATCTGTCCTTTTGTGGAAGACTTTGGAGTCATCACGGGAGGGACAAAATGACAGGCTGGTGCCAGCACTGCTTTTGGCAGAGAAGGGAGAACTGCTGCTGGATCTCCCTCACCCTGGATAAGTGAAAGAAGTCCATAGCTGTTTGTATTATTTTAGTGATGTTTTAAATATTAACAACTAATGTTATCCTTTAGCATTTGAGGTATTTGAGACAAGATTCTGCTGAGTGAGGCTGTGAGACAGCCAGCTTTGAGTGCATTAAGCTGAAAGGACAAGCTCAGGGCAGGAGGTGCAGGAGTTGCACTGTTTTATGCTGGGAAGAAGCAAACCCGGATCCAAGGCAGAGCTCTGCAGCTGAGACTGTTTTCATTTAGTCCAGGATGAGGAGCCCATCAGGATGAAAGAAGGAAAGGACCACAAAGACCTTTCCTTACCTTTCCTCATTTACTCAGAGGCTTCGCCTAAAGATTCACAAAGGGCAGGAGATTAATTGTACAGCTGCCGTCCCTGGTGTGTGTAACCACTGACTCAGGACCTTTCTGCTCTTTCTGTCTGGTGCCTGACAGAGCTCTGGGAGATTTACAGTCTGCCAGCCCCAGACATCTCGGGGTTTTGTTCTCTCCGATCCTCTTTCAGTCACTTCCCCTTCATCATGGGTCTGATTCCTGCCTTAGGTGCCCCTTTATCCATCTTATCTGAGAATTGCCTATTTTCTACCCTGAGCATCCCACAAGCTGTGTCCAGGGCTCACTCTGCCCCTGGACTCTCTCGGGGCCTCTTGGTCCCAGAATAAGTTCTCCAGCCTTGGACACACAGACAGGAGCCAGCGCCCAGACCTGGGAGGGGGGAGCACCCTCTGCCCCCCAGTTCAGACACACAGACTGTGTCAGAGCAGAGCTGGACACACAGATCAAGCCCAAGAACTCTGCAGGCTCACCTGGCCACTCCTGGACTTCCAGAAACTGAGGGGCAGCAGAGATGGGCCAGAGCACTCTGTGAGTGAGGGCATGGCCAGGGCAGCCCTCAGCCAGAGCAGAGCCCTGCGATTCTCCTGCCTCCCCCAGCAGCAGCTGCTGCACAGAGCCTTGCACGGAGCTGCCTCGCCTTGGTTTTAGTGTTTTAGCTGCTGAGACTTGGCCCCAGCAGCTGCAGGGAGGCAGAAGGCCAAGGCCCCTGAGCTCTTGTTCTTCTACATGAAATGGGGCTTTTGAGCTCTGTCAAAAGGCTGAAGGAATTGTTCTTTCAGGGCTCTCTGGTGTCCCGGGACATGGAGGGTTCCAGTGGGGCAAAGCAGTGCTGCTCAAGAAACACAAACTTCAAAGTCCTTCTCTGCAATGGGCTGAGGTGCTGATTTGAAAATATTTCCCAAACATGTTTTGCATCTGGAGAAACCCAGGGTTAGAGAGAGAAGCGGGAGAGCATTCCCATGCAGAGGAACATTTGCATGTGTGCTAGCAAAGTCCAAGAACCATGGAATCACAGAATATCCTGAGCTGGAAGGGTCCCACAGGGATCACCCAGTGCAGCTCCAGACCCTCCCCAGACCCCCCAACACCCCCACCCTGGGCATCCCTGGCAGCGTTGCCCAAACGCTCCTGGAGCTCTGGCAGCCTCGGGGCCGTGCCCATTCCCTGGGGAGCCTGGGCAGTGCCCAGCACCCTCGGGAGGAAGAATCTTTCCCTGCTCTGCAGCCTGACCCTCCCTGGCACAGCTCCAGCTGTTCCCTGGGTCCTGTCCCTGCTCACACAGAGAGAAAACATCAATGCCTACCACTCTCACCACAAGGTAACAGCTCTTTGGAGACATGAGATTGGAAAAATCCCACTGATCTCAATTCTTCAAAAGCCATTTTCAGTAATGGACAGAAAGGAAATAAAACCCATTTCCCTCCTGCAACATCAAAGAGAATTTTACTGTTGCACTTCTCCCCATATTCCATCCTCATCAATCCAAAGACTCTTCCTATGGTGTTTTTTTCTGTTTATGTGATTGTTTTCCCGACAGTAAAAAAAATATTTATAAATCCCTGAACCTTTATATTTGCCCTCCCAGAGGCAGCGAGGAGCTAGGAAGGCTTTTACAGGTTCTTTGGTCAGAGTCCCTGAAACATTTTGACCACATTTCACCCACATCTCCCCGCTAACTGTACAGTCCCCAGTATATTTAGAAGCAGTTAATCAAATATCTGAAATGAGAGAGCAGCATTTTACATTTATTGCCACTCTCAGGTGCTGTATAGTTTTTATCCCTTTGGCTATTACCTGATGCATTTGATCTTTCTGTTTAATGCCCACTTCCCCCATTAACTTCTTAACTTCCGCAGGCTCCCGTGCTCGACGAACAGGGAGCAGCTTTGATAAAAGCACACATCAGTCAATTCCCTTCCTTCGAGCTTTCACTTGAAAGGGACACGGCCAAGGTGTTTGCCATAATGTTTAAAGTACGTTCCCCACCCCATCAATCTGTGTTTGCAAGAAGCCTTTGAAAGCTTCCAACCGGGATCGCTTCCCTTAGCAAAACCTTCTCCACCAGCTCGAACACCCCTCGGAGGAGAGGAGAGGCCAGGCCGTGGCTGGAGCAGGAAACAGCAGGGCCACTGTTCTGCTCTGCATTTGCAGCCCTGCCACACAGTGTGCTGAGCCGGCCCTCTCCCATCCCCAGGACTCAATTCCATGTCCAAGGCCATCTGATACCCCTGCAGAACCGTCAGGAAGCCGGAATAATTAATAGTTGTAGGATATTCTGTGAGCCTTGAAAGGAATAAACTAGAATATCTGTCTTCTTGTGGCTAATTCAGTATGACTACCCAGTTTCTTGCAAATGTGTTGGTATTTATTTAATCAGATGGAATAAGACAGGGGGAAACCACGGGGGGATATTTGCTGTTATTAAGAAATCCCACAGGCTGAAGCAGAAGCCACCAGGAGAGAGCCCACACACCGTGGACTGCAGCTGAGTTACCCCTGAGCTGGGAGCCCACATGGTGCCCATGGGGGGCTTTTTGTGTCCTCAGCAGCCCCCAGGGCAGCCCCAGAGCACCCCCACCCTCCCTGCCCTCCCCTGGGCTTGCGAGGATGTGTGCAGAGAGGGGGAACAGCATCCCAAGAGCATCAGGGATGAGACTGAGGCTCAAAAGTCTCCTCTGTCCCCTCACACCCTGTTTTACCCACTGGGTTCCCCCAGTGACACTCGGGTCATGCATGGGGGTGACACCCTTGTTAAACACTTCCTAACAGAGAGGAGCCTTTGGATTTAGCAATTCCACACCTTTCAGGGGCTGCTGCCTCATTCAGTCCCTGCATCCCACCCTCCGGCCTGCACCACCCACCCCACTGAGATTACCAAACATCACAGAATCCCAGAGTGGTTTGGGTGGGAAGGAACCTTAAAGCTCAGCCCATCCCACCCCTGCCATGGCAGGGACACCTCCCACTGTCCCAGGCTGCTCCAAGCTCCAATGTCCAGCCGGGCCTTGGGCACTGCCAGGGATCCAGGGGCAGCCACAGCTGCTCTGGGCACCCTGTGCCAGGGCCTGGCTCCCTCACAGGGGAGAATTCCTTCTCAATATCCAATCTCAATCAACTCTCCTTCACCTTGAGGCCATTCCCCCTTTTCCTGTCACTCCATGCCTTGTCCAAAGTCCCTCTCCAGCTCTCTTGTAGCTCCCACGGACCAGGTTTCCCCTTCCTGAGGAAAATGACGTTTTGCCTGCTCAGTTTGCAAAACCCCCCCTCCCTGCCACACCGAGGGGTGAGACTGAGGCCACTGAATTTTCTTCAGCTGGATGAGCCCCAGATGCTGCAGTGGGTGCTGATCCAGGCGATCCCCGGGCAGACTCCAACCCACTCCTCCCCTCACCTCCATCTCCCCTGCTCAGAGAGCCCAGCAGTAGCATATTTATTTTTCCCTATAAAGTGCTACAAATTTTGCTTTAGAAAGGGGAAACCAAGGCATAAGACACCTTTAGCTAATCAAGAAGCCTCCTGTACAGGGAGAAATTGAGTCTCCCACATGCCAATGGAATCACATTCCATTTATTCCTCGTATACCCTTTGATGCTTTCTTATGAGTTTGCTTTTGCCCTCCACTCTGTCTTTTCCCCTTCTCCTTTTTAAGACATTCCTCTAATATTTTCCTGAAATTTATGGGGGCCTCTCAACATTGTAAAACCTTTGAGGAGTGGGCTGGGAACTGTTCCATGCGTGTTCCCAGACAATACAAGGAAATGCAAGATATTTATCCAGTCTGGCCATAATATTCCACCTTGAAAATACCATTTACCCAGTAAAACTGCGGCCCGGGCTCCGACTGCTGCCAGACGATACGGAGAGGAGGTTGTGTTAAGTTATTGATGTTTATTAAAGGGAGGAAAGTTCCGGATTGGTGCTGGTTGAGATTCATCTGGAAACAACAAAAGAGCCTGATGGAGATAAACCTGTCCATCACACAAAGGCAGCAACAGAATTTATTAAGACTTAACACCCCCGCATTACACTCAAACTCTGTATCTGGTTGTTATTTTCTTTTCTGACCTCCTGTAAACTGGACTAAGTAATAAATTTAATAAATTCTTGTGTCATATAAGCTTTTCCTATCTAATCTGGGCACAGCTTCCCCCTTCCTCGCTGGTTCTGCATCGGATCTGAGCCCCCCAAACCTTATTTGGCAACAGGGGGCAGGCGGCACAAGCAACTCGTCTGACAGTTAATTATTTCCCAGCATCCTGATCTTTCAGGGATAACACCACTTGGAAATGGGCTGAGGTTTCCTTACTCAGGCACTTGTGCAGAGCAGAGAGAGCAGCAGAGCAGGGCTTTCCCAGGAGGGCAGAGATAGTCCTCGCTATTAACCCCCAGAGAAATTGCTGCCTTAACAGCAAGTGACACCAGTCCACGACCTTGAAGTTCTGCTCCTTCCTCTTCCCCCTGTGAAGCTGATGACAAAAATCCCCCTCTGAAGGATGGCACAAGCAGCTCTGAACATTTGGATGCTCGAGTGACCCCAGATTGCAACGGGAATGACCACGAGGTATTTGGCACATGCGGCCCCCCCCATTTCCCGGGGCATTCCTCACTGTTGGTAGGAGACATCCACGGACAGGCCACGGTCCAGGCTCCAGGACAGACCGTGCCCACGCTGTGTGAAGCACGGGCAGGGCTGGACACGGGCTCTTGTTCCAGGGTGGTTTTCACAAGCTGCAGGGTGCGAATGAGGAGAACATGGGGTGAGAGGTGGGAACACCAGGCTGCTCAGGGGGGAGTGCAGGAACAGCTGCTCCGACCAAAGCACGCCTTTAACACTTCAGTCTGAAAAAGTCCTCCCTACGGAGCAGCATCACGGGGAGAAGAACCTCCTCACAGCCAGGAGTGCCATTAATTTGAAACAAGATAATCAGGTTAAGGATTTTTCATTACAAAAATGTCATAACCTTTTGTGAAAGGGAGAAGAGGGATTTATTGACCCATTTTCAGTGACAGAAGTGCTCAGGGAATCTCTGCAGCCCAGTCATGGCCAACCACTGAGTCCTCCCAGCACCATGGCAGGAAAAATCTCCCAGGGACCCAAGCAGAGCCCTTACAGCACCATGTGAGAGAGCTGATGCTGTGAAGGCACCTGGGATGCTCCTGGGATGGGGATCCAAAACCCAGATGTGGTGATTTGTGGAGCCTCTGCGCGCAGAGGGCTTTGGGAAGATGCTGACTTCAGGCTGTGGGGGCGAGAGGGGATTGGGGTTGGCATCACTCCATCTCCTCGTAATTGCTTTTTATAAAATTCTGCACCTGCAGGACGAGGTGATTGATTAACGTGCTTCATAAATCTCAGGCAGTTCAACAGCTACGGCGTGGTTACAATTTTCTTCATAAAGTTCTAGCCACGAAAAATAAAAGGGGTTTCCAAGGGAACCCAGGAGTTTCCACAAACGTAGTTGATTTGGTTGAATTCTTTTTCTAATGAAAACTTTCAAAATGAAACAAAATGATAAATGTTCATTTTGAAAGGTGTCATTTTGGGGTTGTTCTCTAAATCTGGAAAGATTCTGGCTTTTCATTCCTTTCTTTCTCCCTTCTTTTTCTTCCTCTTTAAAGTTTTCTCTTTTCAAAGATGGGAAAAATACCCACAGAGCAGTTTCCTCTTTTTTCCTTAACTTCCCTCATTTTTGCAAGTGGAATATAAAATGAAAAACGAACCAAAAAGAAATGCAAACGAGTCCAAACAAAACTTTAAATAACAACAAAACCTGTCTTCCATGGGATAATTAAACTCATCATCTTCTTTAAATACTTATTTAAAGTATGTCCTTTAAAATAAACGGCACTTCCCAAAGAGATCTACTTTCTGTGCTTGTTCATTGCATGACACCGGATCTCAGAGGGAACTGGGGGGACGGACACGGCTGCGTCCCCTCAAAAAGGGGGATCCTCAACGTACAGAGCTGGGGAATTTTGGTGAGTGAGGATTCCCCCACATTCAGGGGGAAGAGATCCAGTATAGAGCTAAGCACAAACAGAGGACTCCTGGTGGTACAAACTGGATCCTGGTGCCCTGGATACAAACACATCCCCTCCAGCATCCGAATCCCACCCTGACTGACAGGGACTCCGTGATAAGGCAGGAACCTCAAACAGCAGACACCAACTCCACCCAGAATTCGGGCAATAGGTGTTATCACAACTAACAGTCTAAATGGAGAGCCAGCCCAAGGCAGTCTGCACACCATCTCCATGCTGCAGAAACCTTTGTCCAGCAGGACTTTTGGCTGTGCCCATGTCTACGGGATTTACTTTTAGCATGAAAATTCTGTTCTACAAGAAAAAATTAATGAACAAAATCCTCCTTTTTTTCTCTCTCTGTGAAAGTGTCTCCCTGAAGACAAGTATTTTAGCTAACTCACATTAAAGGGCCCCAAAGAAGCTGTAGTTTAATAATAAATAACACAGTTTACACCTCAATGTTAGCTCAGTCCTTGCAGAAGACTTTCACCGGTGCAAAAGAGCTGCCCCAGTGCAGCACCTGAGGTAACACCCGGATGCAGAGGATCCCACAGGCTGAGCCAGCCCTTCCCAACCCCAGCACTTCCCAATCCTCCAGCAGTGCCTGTCCCCTCCCTGCCACTTTGCCCCTTTTGTTGCCCCTTTTCCCCCCTCAGACCCCTCTCATCACCGTGGCACTGCAGGGAGGCAGCAGGAAATCCCAGCTGCCAGATGCCACCCAGTATTTCTGAGCAGATGAGCGGATGCAGCCTGGCACAGAACTTCCCAGTTTGATCCAACTGGCCCCATCTGTCCGTCCCTGGTGGGAACAGCAAAGCTGACACTGAAATATTCTGTGTGCACTCTAAGATTTTCCCTCTCTTTCCATTTTCATGGGTGCAATTGTGCAATCACTGCTATTTTTATGCTGCTCTACAAAGGTTTCATGCCCACATCAGAGCCTTAACACTTCATTCCTGGTGCCCACATTCGCCTGCGGCTCTGTGTGAAAGGAAGATCTCTCTATGAAAGGGCAGATGATAATTCCAAGCAGCAGGAGCTAGAAGGGAGTTATTAGAGGACTGCACAAGCACATGGCCATGGAGACAGGAAGGGCAAGGTGAATGCTCTAAAAAAATAGAGAACAATATTATTTTCCCCTTTGCACTGGGGGGGGGATATTGACTTTATTCCCTGCCCCGAAACACCTCTTGCTTTTTCCTTCTGCACATAAATTGGATGGGAATTCTTAGCTGAAATGGAAACATTATTTAGGGAGTAATTTCTTCTTTACTATTATTATTTGAGACTAACTCCATAGGTTGTGCCGGACTGCTCATTTCAGACAGGCAAAGCTCCTTTTTCAGCGTCTGAGGCTGCAACCTTTCCCTGACCTCTTGCTCTGAAGGTTAACGTGAGGTTAACGCTGCAAAAGCAAATCAAAGCCCAAATGACACCAGTTCCCTGTTCCGGTTTGTGTTGCTTTATGGCTCCTGGGACCCCATGGCTGAGCGCCTGCCATTCCCCGGGGGCTCCGAGGGAATAATGGCTCTTTATTTCCTGCCTGGGAGCACATTTCAACCCCTGCCTCTAAAAACAACCAAATAAATTTCTCTCTTGCAAGCTTTCATTGTGAACAGAGCACATGAGAAGTGGAGACGATGATAGCCTAATCACTGGACTCTTTTAGTACGTGGAATTTCCTCTGAAGTAACTGGGTTGAATATCTGCCAAGCACCAGAGCTCCCAACGTTTCCAGCAGGCAGCCAGCGTGTCAGGAAAGCAAACAGCATGAATTGCCCTGGATTTGGTGGTTGCAGGAACTGAGCTGGTCACTAAACAGCAGGGTCACGTTCTCGTCACGTTCTCATCCCGTTTGCTCTCGTGGAAGTGGGGGGCAGCTCTCTGGAGGTGCTGAGCTTTGGCCTGGAAGAGTGACATGGAGCTAAAACCAGGAACAAGCCAGGGAAAGAGGAAAATCTGGTGAGGTCATTGTGATGTGCACTGGGGATATTTCCTCGTGGATGCTATTTCTGGAGGGGTTGTGGGGATGTGCCCAAGGCTGCAGAAGGAATCTGCGGAAAGGAGGGATTTGCTCAGGACCCCTGAATGCCAACACTGCCTCTGGCAGCCAGACATCAGATCGAGTTACACGTCTAAACACAAACTGGAGCGCCCAGCTTGGAGCACACGTGATGATCTGATACATAATCCCAAAAGAGAAATAATAGGAACCATAGGAAGCCGCTTTCCCTGCGCAGCTCCGTGCAGCCGAGCCCTTGATCCATTTGCTTTCATCTCAAGCAGAGGAATTTTTCATCTCCCGTTTTATGATCTCTTTTCACGACAATAGGTTGGGGCTGGGCAGCGGGGCTGTGTTCTCCTTATAATGAGAACAATCAGAGCCGAGCAGTTATTAATCACCCAGTCATATGATCCATTAAAACAAATTCTTATTAACCACAAGACATATGTTTTTCTCCTGAACTCCAGAGATAATGCCTGGAACCAGATGGAAGAGCTGCTCTCACAAATTAAATTTGATGGGGCTTTTAAAAATAAATTAAGTCTGACAGGCCTCTCCCGCTTTAATTAAGCTGCAATGTAACTTTGAGAATGTACTGGTTGTTTGCTACAGGTGTTGCTGAGGGTCTGGGTTCTGCCTATTCCTTCACTGCTGGTTGTTCCAGAGACCATGAGCTCAGCCCTCAAAGGATGGGAAGCAACGCGACCGGGGCAGCAGGGAAACCTCTGGTGAGCCACTGCAGCTGATCCAGAGCATTAAACTTCCAGCCAAATATCCCAGTATTTTATTGCAAGTAATGCCTGCAGACTCAATTAGGATGTATTTCTCCACCCAAGCCTCCCCATATTTCTCCACAGAGTGATCCAGGGTGGCTCTTGTGCCGTGGTGCCAGAGTGCACCAGGGGCCCTGGAGCATCTCCCTGGACACACTTGACCACTACAGCAAGGCAGCTTTAAGGAGTAACAACCTCCCGTGGGGTTAAGCTGCTCTCAGCCAATACCCACACAGGATTCACAGAATCACAGGGTTGTTAATGTTGGAGAAGGCCCTTAAGGCCATCAAGTCCAACCTTCAATCCAGCACCACCATTCCCCTGACTGATTCTTCCAAGCACAACTCAGGAGGAAAGTGTATTTGCACATAGAAAGGCGAGGTAAAATATTTTTGAAGAGTGTGAATTTAGGAGGTAGATTCACTCACATACTACAGGGAAACTTAAAGTCAAGACAAGGAGAAGAAAATGCCTCAAGAACAGTGAGTGATATATCAAAGGATTTCTGTGCTACTTTCATATCCTCTTTTCATCCCAGCCCTCACTAATCACCATGATTTCCATTACCTAAGAAACCTTTTCTGCCTTTAGAGAGTAGAACATGAATTGCTTAAGTATTTGGGAGGGCTATTTATAGAACATACTAAAATTAGTCAGGGCAGGTTTAAATCCAAGGAATCCACCCCTCCTTTAACCCTAGCAGAGCACCATATGCAGAGTTAACCTCGGGTAATGACATGTTTAATCAGGGGAGTTATTTGAACAGGTTTGTTCAATATGCCTGGAAGTATTTAAGGTGTGTACACAGGCATTTCTCAGGGGTGCTAAACCAGAGCTGGAACAGACAGTTATTGCAATGGAAAGCTGTTTTCCCTTGCTCCCAGAAGCTCTGGAGAAATTCCCTCTGTCAGCCCAGACAGGAGATGCACATTAAAATTTGATTGAGAACTCTTCCCCTCTGAGTCTCCGTTTACAAGTATCATCTTTATTATGTGGATGTGGAGGGCTTCTTCAGTGGAATGGCAACACTGTGAGGAGGGGCACTGACTCCTGACTCTCACTGGGGCTTAGGCGGCACTAAGGACCTGTATCCCAGCTCTGGTGCACAAGGAGTTCCCAGTGCTCGGGGGGGAGGAGGTCCCACAGATGAACAGAGGGTTTGGGTCTCCAACAGTCAGCACCAAACCTTCCACCAAGGGTTTGTGGACACAAAGACAGAGCAGATTTATTAGGAGTTCCCCACCTCTGTAAAGATCCTTTTAATTTCAATCTGAAGCTTTCAATGTGTGTATGGTTTGAGACCACCTGGGGCAGGTGACCTTGTCTCAAACAGCACTCCACAAAATACTTCCCCAAATGCCACTGCCCAGGCAAATGGCAGCTGGGCTGAAGGCACAGCAGCACAGAAAAACCAGTGGGAAAGCACAGCAGCCTGGCAGGAATCTGCCCAGGCGACAGGGAACGCTCCATGAGTCCCTCTGCTCCTGGAGGGATGCTCCAGCAGCAGGGAACCATCATGTCACTATGAACAGAGCACAAATGGCCCCAAATGGATATCGTCATTCTGAGCAGGGGCTTCATTCATCACGGAAGAACCACTTTAGTATCAAACCAGAAAGGCACTAATCACTCTCCAAGTACTTTATTCCTATTTAATAGGCAACCTTCCTGCCCTGCCTTATGGCAGTTCCTTACCCGGCTCTGTGGGACAGTGCAGCTTCCGAGGCTCCACAGGGTCCATTGTGTGGCTGGTTGTGTTTGCATGGTCCCGTGCATCTCCTGCACGCTGCAGAGGACTGCAGCAATCCCCACAGCCCTTCCTCCCACGATCCTTGGTGGGAGTCAAGAAAAATGAAATTTATGCTATTTTTATGAGATGGGCTGATCTTGTCACATACCACTCCAAACAAACAACCGAAAAGCATCTGTTAGGTTCAGCCCAGACCCTCTCTAAACTTATCCCACATTTGATTTACCATCCACACGCAGAGGGCTGCAGGGAAATGCAAAGCCAAGGTAAACCTGCCCAGGCACGGGTCCTGCTGCCAAGCTAAACCCAAGCCAGGCTCTGCAAAGGCTTGATTAACACCAGACAAAGTGCCAGGCAAGCCTAGTGCAACTATAATCCAAATCAAGCTTTCACACTCACACTGAGCAGACCTCGGAGGTTTGGCTTGAATTTCCACACCCAAACCTCTCTATCGGGAATGCTTTGAATGCCGCCAGGAGCTCCTGTGGTCCCAGCTGTGACCACAGGGATTGCTGCTCCTGCCTCTGCTGGCTCCTGCTTTCCTCCTGCCCTCTCCCTTCAGGCTCCTCTGCCCCTGGAGAGCCTTCCAGGAGTGTGTTCCCAAGGCACACTCTGATATATCTAACAAATAAACACCACTGCAGGGAGAGCAGAAGGCAACTCCTGTTTGGTCACCTGAAGCACTTCCAGTGAGGAATCACAGCTGCTGCTGCTCCCAAAGGCTGGAGGGGGAATGTCAAAAGACACATCCTGTAATGTCACCTCCTGAGTCACCAGGAGCACCCTGTACCCGAGGCACGTCCTCTGCCACTCCCTCAAACACAGCCCCCATGCTGGGCACTGCTTTCCGCACAGGAATCCCGGAGAGTGAGTCCTGGCAGCCACATCACGGCTCACCCTCCCAGCAGGAGCTGCTCTACCCCAGCTCAGAGAGGCCTCGGGGAATTTTGCACACAGGAGCAGAACGACACTTGCAGATTTTGAGGCCAGAAAGGAGCACTGTGCTCTGTCACCCCACAAATCCAAGCTGGAAAGCAATTCCTGCCCCAGTGATTCCCACCACAGAAGTGAATGTGCTGAGCTGCCAGCCAGGCTGATAAAGCAGGATTAGAAAAGAAATGCACTATGCAGGAATATTTTCCCTCTGATTTCACAGCAGAGACAGGATCAGCCCCAGGAACACACAGTTCCCACTGGAGCTGTGAGCACTGAGAGAACTCCCAGCCCTGGCAGTGCTGCACAGGGCCCTGCAGCTCCCGGGAGGAGGATGAGAACTTGGCAATTCAGCTTCCAGTTTGCTTCTGAAGCCTCCCTCATTTGTACCACTTAGCCCCATTGCTGCCTTTGGGAACATCGTTTTTAATCCATCTTTACATCTTTGTCTATGGCTTCTTTTTAAGTTTCCAACTGGTGGGATCTTTCCTGCTCTTTGTTCGGATTACAATAATTTGTCATTTGTGTGCAGATGGTTTCTTAACTACTCCTGTGTTAGAAATAACCTTTGAAGGAATATTGGTTCTTTTATCTCCAGGGCCCTGCAAAGCACAGAGCTATTGAATGCTGAGGCTTTAAGGATGCAGAAAAAGCCCCATAAGGCAACGCATTAAACGCGAGCTCTGTTACTCGGGAAATGGAAGGGTTATACAACACAATTGCTCCAACCCAGCCTGGGTTAGGAATAAAACCCTCCTTGAAAAAGGTTCATGGCACCACTGCTCTTTTATCATCTGTAGCCTTAATTTTGGAGGCTGCAAAAGCACTGTAACAGTTTTATTTTAATGACAATCCAGGCACATTCCCTCACTGCTTTCCATTTTCTTTCT
Source organism: Oreocharis arfaki (assembly GCA_013398015.1). Taxonomy (NCBI): domain Eukaryota; kingdom Metazoa; phylum Chordata; class Aves; order Passeriformes; family Paramythiidae; genus Oreocharis; species Oreocharis arfaki. The sequence goes on along the minus strand of VZRR01007331.1, from coordinate 45,891 downwards.
CCCAGCTCAGTCGTTCCTAGAGCTGTGCACGGCAAGGCCAGGCAGGAGCACGGCTGGGCTGGTCTGACTTTGGCTGCTGTGTAACAGAGGTGAGGGAGAGAGAGCACCCTGAAGCCACTTCAAATCCACTGGCACTGTGTCATTACCCCCAGGAGTCTCCAAAGAGCTGGCTGGGAACTCTGGGCCTGCGAGTTTTATTTCTAACTTTTCAAGACTACAGGTCCCGAGGGATGAGACTGCAGGAACACAATGCCAACATCTGAAAGAGCAAACCTGCAGAACTGTGGCACAACTAGCCCTGGTGTTACCACACAGGAACAGGACATTTCGGACATCCATGCCAGGGAATCACAGGCTCGCACACAAAGAGCGAGAGTCACCACAGACCCTGCTTTTGGTAAGGCTGTCAAACCACGCCTTTTTTTTTTTTTTTTCAGATTTTTTCCTGACAAGATTATTGGCTGCTGGACAAGCCAACTGTGCTGAGAGTGTGCTTGGAGCTCCCCAAGGCTTTCAGTTCAGCTTCCTGGGATGGCTTTATCTAGAAACATGCACCACAGACAGGAGGCAGAGCACGAGGTACACCACAGGCTGCCGGCACGTTTTAGATGTCACTGTTACAGGAGGATATTTGGGGGGAAGGGGACATTAAAAGTGATAGGTTCTCCTAGGGACTTGCTCCAAGGACCAAGTCATCCCCTCTTTTGGAGGATGCAGAGATGGAAAATAAGGGTCATTCCCAAATCCCTGCCTCATTAGAACATCTCTTATCAACCTGTCAGGCACAGCTGCTTTTTTCATTGCAGGCACAAGCTTTGCTTGGAGGGCAGGGGCATCTTTCAAGCAGCATCCAGGGCTGGAGCACACCTGGCTCCAGACACACAAGGCAGAGCTCAGCCAGGCACAGCACAGAGAATTCCCCACTCAGCTGGGATCCCTCTCCTGTTCCTCCACGAGAGTGCCAGGGTGTTCAGCTGGACCAGTTCTCCCTGGAGGTTTGAACTTCTCACCACTGATATCCTGTGAAGTTACACAAACCCCCCTTGGAACGGCAAAGGTGGAGCTGATCCCACATGGATTCAGCACTGGACTGAATTCGTGCCAAACATCCCAGCAGAGGGATTTTCCCCCGGGTGTGCCCCTGCAGGTGTCCTACCCCGCACCGCTGGGATGGATGTGTGTGTGCAGCTCACTGCTTTTTTTTTTTTCAGCCAGGCTCACGGAGCCATCCCTGAGCCCTGCTGGTCCCTCAGCTCCCTGGGCAGCCCACGGGAATGACACAGCTCAAATCCTGGGCAGTGCAAAAGGGATTTTGTGGTCTGAGCACAGCCAGCCACAGCCAGCCCAGGCTTCGGCAGCACTGGATAACCGAGCAGGAATGCAGGCACTGCTGTCTGTGCATGCCTGAGGAATTGTTCCAAACGTGTTCAGGGGATTGGGAGCCCGCGTTCATGAAATAGTTGAGGCATGTGGTCAGAAGTGCAACAATTAAAATATTGATGAGTAACAGGTTAAGTCCATGGTATTGCTGGGGATTTGCCAGGAAAGGTGTGGATCATCCCCTCAGAGCCACCTGCAGCAGGTCAGTTGTGAGTCAGGGCCGGGTGCCACAAAGCCCCAGTGACAGCCTCGTGTCCCTCCCTGTGTCACCCCTGCGGTCACTCCCCGCCCACGCTGGAACTGGGGGGACTTCACCAGCAAGACCCTCTGGTCTGAGCCCTCCTCCTGAAGCTGCAGCCCGGGGGTTGTCTGGCTGCTTCAGGGATCAGTCAGAGCCCCTTCACCAGCAGATTGAGCAGGAACCTCAGGATTTCCATCACAACTTCCTCTACCTACTCCAAACTGGCAGGAGGAGAGCACCCCGCTGCTGGTATCCGCTTGCTCTCTCCCCACTGTCCTGTGGGCTCCATCTCCCCTCTCTCCATGTAATCCTCAATTTCCAATTTTTATTTCATTTTGCTCTCTGCAGAATGCTCAGGGCACTTAACCCATTTGCCACAGCTCTTCCCAGCCAAAACACAGCCAGGCTGCTGCCCTGGGGCAGGGCTGGCCTGTGCCTCCTTCCCCAGCACAGGAACGATGGAGGGACAGGGGTCTGGACCCCGAGGGAAGGGACATCTTAAAAATGGGAACACCCTAAAAATGGGAAGACCCCATATGGACAAAACCCCAAACAGGAGAGGTGTCTGATACACCCCAGCTTCCAGTGGAGGCCAGTCCAGAAGGTCAGACTGGAAACATCCCAACAAAAAAGCCCTAAAAGGTACAAAATGTGAAATTCAGCTCCTCAGCAGCAGTTTAACCCCAGAGGTCACTCCTGCTGCGCCTCACTGCTCCCTGGAGCAGAGCCCTGGACTCCCAGGGTGCCACCAGAGGACACGAGGAAGGGAAACCCTCGACCGCAGCAGGAGCACCCACTGGAGCCTGGGGTCTCTCCAGAAGCATCTGCTGCTCCCACCCACCACCCTGCACCTCCAAGCTGGATAAGCTTTGCCAGCATGAAAACTCCTGATGAAATGAAGCATTTCCAGTCACTAACCAGTTTGGGACACACTTGGATTCTCCCCAGGCTGCAGCCCTGGTGCAAGCAGGCAGCAGGGGGGCCCCTGGCAGCCCAGGGCTGGTTTGGCAGCACAATGGGCTGATCTGGAGCAGAGGATCAAAAAAAGGAGAGAAAAAAAAGGGAGGAAAAAAAAAAAGCAAAGCTGCTAAAGATTTCTATTATCTCCACCAGCATTTCACACATTAGGGCTCCTCCGCATCCCTCATTATCACAGCCTGGGCTACAAATAATGGCTCGAGATCACTGCATTGCCCTGCCCCCACTTAATGCAGCCTTTAATCCACAGATCTTTTTTTTTCTTTTTACAGTATTTGCCACAACAGCATTCCTATCAACAAATGGAACCTGACACCTCACGTTTACTCCAATTCAAGCTAAAGATTGACTTAAATTTTAAAATAAAACTTGCTGATGTTTAAGGACAGTTTGATTGCCTACCCAGTCACTGGGGCAATATGATCCAGCTTTCTTCAGCAAGCAGAAGCTCATAAATGAAATTACAGTCATAGGAAGAGAGGAAATTTAAAATTTGGTAGTAGAGATTTTCCTTTCAGCTCCAGAAACCTTTGCACGCGGCCCAGCCTTACACAGCAAGAACCAAACCTGTGCAGCTTCACACCACATTTCCCTGCGAGCAGCTCCGACTCAGCCAGGTGTTCAACGTGAGAGCAGAGGAGCCCCTGGGGACACCACCACCCCCTCCAAACCCTCCCAGCACTCGTGCAAGGAAAAGACTTCAGAGTAAAACCAGCCAGAAAAGCCCTCAAGACCATCCTGCCTCGGCTCATGGATTTCCACCCCCTTCCCAGGCAAATCCCACCGCATCCACCCCCACTCCAGGCTCAGCCTTCTGCAGGAGCCCCCGTGGACCTTTCCAGCAGCTTTCTCCCAGTGCTGCCATAAAACACTTCCCTCCATCCCCAAATCCCTGCCGGGGGCTGCTTCCACACTCCTCTCCCTCCAGCACCTCACAGCTGGAGCCCAGCAGCCAAACTGGTCCCTTGAAGGGCTGCAGCCCCTCTTCCACATCCTGGCGTGCCCAAGGAATGTTCCATGCAGGGACAAGCCAGGTACCAACACCAGAAGCACGCAGACATCTCGTGCTTGTTTCCCCTGGAAAGGTGGGCACGCAGTGCTCGTTCAGGCAGGGTTGCAGAGCCTCTCCCCACACAAACTCCATTTGCTTTTCCAGTTTTTCTCTTGTTCTATTTGCTACCCGAAGATTTAGCAACCCATGTGCAGCTTTGCATGGCTTTCTACCTCTTGAAGCAAAGGTTATTTTTATTTTTATGTTCATCATCTATCTCTTCAGCCCGAGAACCTTCCAGCTGAGCCCACAGTGTGGCCACTGTGCTGTCCCCTGCTCTGAGCCAGGGCTGCTGATCCATCTCCACAGGAGGCTGCTCTGATCTGCCGGGAACAGGCCCAGCACTGGAACAGACTTCAGCTGCATGGTGGAGATTCAAAGCCTGGGCAGAGAGAAACCCCAAGGATTTCTATCCACAGGTTCATTTCAGGCCACCTATAGCCCTTAATGATGTTCCCTGGAGGAGCCCATGCATGGAACAAAATGTGGGAGTGAAATTACATAATGAGCATCTCCCTTCAGCCCAGGGGGAGCAGCCAGAACACTCCAGTGCTGCTATTTCCCCCCTCATTACAGAGCTGGAGCTGAAAAGAGCAGGGCTGGAGCTCTTGAACCCAGTGGGTCTCCTTTGCAGGGCTTTTTCCAACCTCCGCACTCCCGATTCTCTCACGGCAGAGCAGCATTACAGCCCAAATGAAGTAATCCTTTGATAAAGTGCAGTCATTTATTTGAAAAGTGTAGTCTCGCCATTAAAATGCAAATGAAATGAGTGCTAATACATTAACTGGGGATGGGAGTTGAAATGGCTTATGACAAGTGTGCTTTCATGTGGAATAGAGCTGAGTGATAACAGTCGTGTGCAAGAGAAGTCATGTTCAGATGTACATGTTTGTTTATTGAAGATATTAATGAAGGGCAGGGCTTACAGAGTATTATTATTTCCTCATCTTGTCTTTCTTTTGTCCCTCTCTGGTTCAAGTTTCCTGCTGACAGGAGCCTCCTGAGAGGACTCTGATCAAAAGTCACCTTTGATGAATGATCTGATCCACACTGAAGTCGACACAGAAGCTGAAATGTATTTAATGCTGTGTTTGAAGAGGAGCAGAAGGTCCCCCCCAGTGGATACCCCAAGGGCTGCAGTTGGTGTGGGAGCTGATTCAGAAAATCCATGGAAAACCGAGCTCTTCCATTCATTCTCAGGGATATCCCTTGGGAAAACGGCCAGTGTCAGGGTGGCTCTGGGTCTTCTCTCTGGAGAGAAACCAGTCCTGGATGTAGGGAGAGTGCCGGGGCTGGATGGAGCAGAGCAGCCCTACTGCCACAAGAACAACCTTCTGCAGAGATGAACCTGCAGTGGGACAGGGGGACAGCTCCGGCCCAGCCTGACAGCTCCAGGCTGTCACTGCTCCGAGGGGGACACCCAGGGCTGGACTCGTGTGGCAGGGCCTGTTTGTCCCCTTGGACAGGGCACAGGCTGTGTCACAGCAGGTGACAAGTCCCTATCTGTGAATCTCCCGGAGCTCTGAGCGTGGGGCAGCCACGGGCAAACACAGCGACCTCCCCCAGCTCCTCCATCCCGCACCCACCTCTGCCCTCAGGATCACCCCCAGCACAATCCCAGCCCTTCCATCCCGACCCAGGTCCTCAGGGACAAACACTGCCCAGCCCAACAGGACATGCTGGCTGCATTACCCTTTTCCAGACTGGATGCCTTTGGCAGCAATTCCCTGGTTTTCCTCTGTGCCACAGCCCTTCCGCACCATCCGACCTCAGGGTTTTTGGTGAGGCACCCACGGGCAGGGGCTCGGCTCCCACCACGCTCAGTGCAGGGAGGCAGGGCCTCAGGAGGGCCAGGGAGCCCATTCTGGGCCTGTCCCCTACGGGAGGGTCTGTGCACAGAGGAGCCCTAAGCAATTACAGGCTCTGCTCGGGCACCTGAACCCCCCAAACACCGGCCACAACCTCAGCCCCGGCCCAGGCTCTCCCAGCGCTTTTCAGCTCAGGATGTGGTGGCAAAGCCTGACTTACCTGGCCAGGGCGCCAGCCAGAGCCCTGCTCCTGAGCCCCAAGGGAACCACGAGGATGGCAGTGGGAATAAGCTCGGCATTGCTGTGCCTAGGGCTGGCACTATGGGCACGCAAAGCCACTGCCAGAGCAGAACTGCCTCAGCTTAACTTCTCATCTGTGAAAGCTCTGCTAATCCTGTGGGACACTGGGACACTCCTCCTCTGTGCCAGGGGTCCAGGGACACCCCCTGAGGGGTCTGCAGCCATCTCAGCGTGCTCACACCCTGGGCAGAAACAGCCTAAATTCCAGATGTTTTATTTAAAAAGCATTTCAGGGCCACGATCACAGGAAGGGCAGAGGTTTGGGGCCTTCGTCATCCTGCAAAGACACCAGGAACGACCTGAAGCTTTTTCTCTCCCCAGCAGCACTTCACTGCCACGGCTCCAACAGCTCTTTAAACGCGTGGCCATGTGGCTTTCGCACTCGTCTCCTCCCACTGCCCTGCCTCGCACCTTCCAGAGGCAGGAGGAGCAGGGAAAACGCTCCCTGTCCCTCCCTTGTCTGACACAAGCTGCGGGCAGAGAACTGCAAACTCTGCCCTTCCCCCGTCACCAGGGCAGGTGCTTGCCAGCATCTGAAACAACTGTGTGACACTTTGAAATTAAATCCTCCTGCTGTTGCCACCCCTGCCCCATCTCGTGTGTTTATACACACACTGGTTTGTTTTTGTAGGGTTGCTCATAAGTGCTCTGGCTTTGTCTCCATTACACAAAAGGTTTTTCCCATCAAAACAACTAATTGAAGTTCATTCTCTTGTTGTGAGATCATTGTCTAGACAAAGAATTATAGATTTTGCCTAGATATACCTAGGGAAGAAAAAGCCAGCCAGTCCCTTTTAGGTAACACTATCTTATCACAGTTTGCAATGTACACCGAGGTGGGTATCTGGAGTAATTATCTCTGTGTAAAAACACCTTTCCTTTCACAGTGAAGACATAACATGAGATACACATGCTTGATCTGCCTGCATTTCGTTGTTATTATAAAGTTGTCATCGACTTCACGTACGTTCTGTCGGTGCTGTGCTGCTGTGAGCCAGGACAAGGCTGCCAAAAATTATTTGCAGTTCTCAATTTGCATAAAGAAATGCAAACGCCTTCCAGCAGCACTGGGAATCGTTCAGTTCCTTTGCACAAACTTCCATGGGAAGGAAATGCTGTTTGCAAGGACGTTTTGGTAAGTGAGAGTCACATCAGGAGGGCGTACTTGGGGAGGCTGCTCCAAACCCGAGCGGGTGCTGGGAGCAGTTAAAGCCTCGGTCTAAAAGAGGGGAGGGAAGTCCACAAAAAAGGCTGCTCCCAGTGACCCCAGCCATCACTAACCACGGTGCTGGTTATACTGGGGATGAGCCTTCCAAGCTTCAGGAATGCTCAGTGTCCCAGCCTGGGCCAGGCTGCAGTGACCCTGCCACCAGCACTGAACTTGTTCCTCCCACGGATCACCCTGCATTTCCCCATGCACGGTGCAACACCGGGATTGAGATTCCATTCTATTCCCTGCGTTGTACTGACACCTTTCTGCGGTGTAAATTTATTTAAATCTTTGAGTGGTTTCTGCTGGACAGACCCTTGGGGTTTCTCAGGATGGGCACAGGTGATGCTGTAGAGTGGGACAGCAAATCCCCATGGCAAGAGCAATAGGGTTACGCTGCAGACTGTGCTTTAGTGTAGGGGGGATTTTGAATTCCTTTGCACTCAGCCCTCTGAGCAACCTGGGATAGCAGGAGGTGTCCCTGCCCGTGGCAGAGGGTGGATCCAGCTGATCATTCAGATCCCTCCCAGCCCAGGCCATTCTATGATTCCATGTGCTGCACTGAAGCCCCTGACATTGCCAGACCCTTCCAGGGAGTGAAGGAACTTTGAATTCCAACACCTTCACCACTGAACAACTGGATGATCCCGGACACATCATTTGAGTGCTTGCTGACTCAGAGTCACAAATGCAGACTCATCATTACACAGAATCAGTTGGAAAAGCCCTCCCAGACCACCGAGTCCAAGCTGTGCCCAATCCCCACCTTGTCCCCAGCCCAGAGCCCTGAGTGCCACCTCCAGGGATGGACACTCCAAACCTCCCTGGGCAGTCCCTTCCAGTGTCTGACCCCCCTTTCCATGGAGAAATTCCTCCTGATGTCCAACCCGAATCTCCTTCAGCACAGCTTGAGGCTGTTTCCTCTTGTCCTGTCAGTGGTTACCTGGGAGAAGAGGCAGAATCCCACCTGGCTCCACCCCCCTGTCAGGCAGAACAGACCTCTCTGGAGCATCTAAGGCATGTTTTGGTGAGGTACTTTATCATCTTTGTACAACATTACCAGAAACCAGTAATTTATTTATGATTACAGTGCCAGCAAAGATCCCCAGTTGCAGTTGGTGCATCTCCACACACCAGCTGGTCACTGCACTTTCATTTATTTCTGCCTCCTTTTGTTTTCAAATCCATGCAAGTGCATGACACCTGACCCATACTGAAATTAATCCTATATCCTATTTGCAGAAGATAATTTCCCCAAAGCCTCCACACACCCTCACATGGCCAGAAAAATATCTCTGAACTTCAATCAGCGAGGTGCAGGAAGCAGAGAAAGCCTGGAAAAGCAGGACAGGAGAGATCAGATCATCCCAGGGCAGTTCTCACACACTGCAGCAATGCTGAAGGAGTTAAAGCTCTTCACGCTAATCTCCAGCCTAAAATACCCAGAGATCATCTCAGCACTTCCCCTGGAATGCATGCCCTGCTTTTGGTGAGTGAGGGCGTCTTGCTGCCAGACCAGCCTGCACCAGCGGGGTGAGGGTGCTCCAGGCACCACGAGAGTAACAATTCCCATTAACTGCACTGGTGTGCCCAGTTCCAGCAGTGCCATGGGAGCAGCGATGCCTCTTTGAGGCAAAGTTGCTTTGCCCGCAGCATCCCCAATGCCACAGCATCAGGTGAGTGAGAATGGAATTCCCATGCAGAGGCGCAGAGCTCCCTGAACTCCAATAAAACCCATTTTTTCCTCAAGAAAACAACAACTGGAAATTTCTGATGTGACAGTGCCTGTGTGGGAAGCAGCAAAAGGCAGAAAGGGAGAAATATAGCAAAAATGTGCATTTCCCGGCGGAAAATTTTGATTTTGCAAACAGGACACTTTCCTTTAGGTAATTTTTCCAGTGGAAAAAATCTCCACTAGCTGTAGTGCTCACCACAGGTCTGGCACTTAATGATAGGGCTTACGGCAGCAATCACTTGTAACACCGTGGCTGTGCTGTCGGGGGGATTTTTATTGCACTTTGTTGTAGAATGAATTGCAGTGCAGTAATATAATGTCCTTTGAGCTCGTGCCCACTGCAGAAAATGAGATCTCCCGACTGGGGATCAAGGTACACCGATATAAAACCAGAAGAGTTAACATTTTGCAGAAGCACAAAACTCTGGCAAAGCAGCAGAGATCAGTCCTGGTGTAAGACAGCAGAGTCCCGCCCTGTTCGAGAGGACCCCGCTGTGCCCTTCACAGAAGGAGCTTTCCTACCTACCCCACCTGTTAGAGAGCATTCCTTTTGGGCTGCCCAAATGAAACCTCTGCACGTGCTGTGCTGTCCGATGTCCACGAACCACCCTGCCCTGGCACGGCCATCCCAGCCGAGCCCGGGTCACAGCGGGGCTCACCCTCCGGGGCTGTCGCTGGCCGTGTTCAGATGCTGGAGCCAAACCAGCCCGAAACCTTGCGGGAATTCTCTGCCCCCCGCCTGTCCTTCGCCTCCAGTGCTCTGGAAAGCTCCCGGCCGGGGCGTTCGGAGGGACACGGGGGGTCTGACAGCCCCGCGCAGTTGTTCCAGCTGCTGGAACACGCTCGGTAACCTTAGAAATGAGAGAAAACAAACCTGGGAGCCCCACGGAGATGCTTTCAAGGTTCCCATTCATCCTCGAGCGGAAAACTCACAAAACACACTTTAAAAAGCTCAGCCCCTGTTCCCTACCCGCAGCCCCCATCTGCCCCAACCGAGCCCTTCTGGGGTGGCTCCAGCGCCAATCTGTGCCCGGCCAAGCTCCGGCGCCGCAGCCCCGTGAGGGCTCGGCCGCTGGGCAGGGGGGGCTGGGGCCCAGCATCAGGCCCTGCCAAAACACGGGGGGCAGGAGGGGTAGCACTGGCAACAGGGACACAAAAGGCAATTGTTCCCCAACAATCCGGAGCGAGGGAGGGAGCCCTGAAGTCCCTCCAAGCCCCTTGATTTATGGCTTGCAATAATATGTGTTGGAGCCCTGCAACCCAGAGTGCTGTGCGGGTGACCTGGAAAAATAAGTCTATTAACCCTAATCAATCTCCCATTATCCACCCTCGTCCACAATTTAGCCAGCAAAGGAGTCACCAAGGCCTCTCAACTCGGTTTGAACTAATCCCATTGTCTTTCCTAATCAGGGCCATGAAAGAGGAGCAGCTTCTTCAGCGCAGAATTATCACTCAGTGTTTAAGGGGAAGGAACTGGGGGGGGAATGAAGGCTCTTCTCTTTCATCTTTTAATGAGAAAACGGAGATTTGTTTTCCTTCTGAATTGCTGGGACTCAGTGAAGCCCCGGCCCAGTGGGGATGTGGGGCTGGTGGGTATCAGTTCCCAGCGCCCGCTGGGAGTGCTGGGCACAGCGGTAGGAAAACGGCTCTGCCAAAACTTCCTGCTGCAATTAGCAAAACCATGTCTGCAGATTGAGTGCTTTATTAGGGCAGCTAATTATGAAGTTTATCAGGGCTGGGGTGCAGCTTGGCTCAGCTGTGGCACCCCGTGGAAAGGAGAGAGGGGACAAAGGGACCTGGCGTGTCGCTTGTACGGACTCAGGGTAATGGATTCAGCAGAAAATGTCGCTTGAATCTGGACCAGAAAAACCAGGAATACAAAGCCTCTTTCTGACTGAGGTCTTTTCTTTCCTTCCCATCCCTTCCCCCCAGCCTTTAAAAAAGATTAAAAAAATAAAATAAAATTGGAAGTCCTATCAAATCGGCAATGCCCAAAATAGCAGTAAATCAGGAAACCCTGCCACGCTCCCTGTCAGTCTCTTACAGCAGGGTAGGGTGTAGCAATCAAAAGATGCTCCGTGGTGAAACATCCACCAAATTAGACCAGCAGCAAGCTAATTTTCTTTAGCTCTTTTATGTTAATCAAAAAGGAAAAGAGAAAGTGGGGACATTATCCAGCTAGAAATGAAAACAATCCTTGCAAAATTTCCCCCCTTCGGCATGAATTAGAGCAGAAACAAACACACCGCAGGGCTCCAGCAGATCTTCCAGGATTAATTATTATATTCACAGCAGCTCAGCATTTTCTTAGGAAATTAAATTTTTCAAAGCCCTCTCACGTGCACACAAGGCCGTTTCCACCTCGCGGTGTCCCTATGCGGCCGAAGGATGAAAATTCCCATGGTTTTGGGGTGCTTCTCTTTCAAGGGCACAAAAAACCCCTCGAGTGGCCTTGGAGCAGGGCATAGAACCTCCCAAATCCCACCACTGTCAGCTGAGAGCATCTCCATAAACCTGAACAGCTGGAGTTCAGGCAGAGCCGACCCTGCAGGGACAGGGCACATCCAAGGAAGCTCCGCCAGCCCCCAGGATCATGCAGCAGCCTCCGACCTGCCCTTGCCTCAACCTCTGCTCCAGGACAGCATAAGCTCCCCCTAGAGCCAGGATAAAGGGATGCCCAGCCCCAGCTCAGTGGTGGAAGGGTTTCATCACAGCTCTGGACAAACGTGGATTATGGGATGGTGCAGGAGGGGGGAACCTCATCTACACGAAAATACCTGGGTGCAGCAAAGAGTTTGAAGTGTGAAGGTTCCCAAGTGGAAAGAAAGTGGGACAGGCACAGCAGTACTTGGTAATGCTCTTTCTCTGCTCAAAAGGAACCTCACCACCCTGCACCTCAGGAGAGCAGACTTCGGCCCCTTCAGGAGCCCCTGTGGCAGAATCCCATGGGATAGAGCCCTGGAGAGCAGAGGGGCCCGAGAGTGCTGGCTGATATTCCGGTATCACCTCCTCCAAACCCAGGAGTGATGCATCCTGCCAAGGGATGGCAAAAGTGCCAGGAGGCCTCCATGGATGGATAAGGAGCTTCTGAGCAAGCTTGGAGGAAAAAAACCTTTCAGAGGGTGGCAGTGAGGACAGACAGCCTGGGAGGAAAACAGGGAAGGGTTGGGATGAGGTTAGGGGAGCTAAGGCCCAGATAGAACTGAGTGTGGCCAGGAACATAAAACAGAACAGGAGGGGTTTCTATACATTCCCTGGAAGTGTTCAAGGCCAGGCTGGATGAGGTTTTGGGCAGTCTGGTCCAGTGCAGGTGTCCCTGCCCATGGCAGGGGGTGGAATGAGATGGGTTTTAAGGTCTCTTCCAATCCAGACGAGTGCTGGAGCATCTCCAGCTTGATCCCTGCATTTACTGACAGCCCTGCAGGCAGCCAGCAGCAGGAACAGAGCTGGGGAGGGAGGGGCTCTCCTGGAGGGACAGAAAATATCAAGTCTGGCCCACATCTGCCCTGGCCCGCTCCCCACAGCCCAGGAGTGCTTCACAGACACAGTTTGCTGTGTGTGGGTGGGGAGGTGTGGATAAATCCACCTGTGCCTGTGCCATGAGCTCCAGGTACACCTCGGAGAGAGGGAAAAAGCACCGACAGCCTCGTTAGAAGGAGGCTTGAAGATCCTGGGTGTTATGGATTGGGTAAGGCATGAGATTTATTTAATGAATTAAGATCCTGATGTGTTATTTACGGGACACCTTTGGAGACAGAGCTGTAACTCATGGCTGCCATGGGAAATTCTCCGCACCGAGGCCTTGAGGAGAAGCGTTCCCTTTTTTATGGTGTCCGTTGGGGAGGGAAATTAATGCTAAGCAGGCAGTGATAATTTGCTGCTTTATAGGATTGAATTATCACCCTGTCAGCACGGAGATGAAAACCCTGAGCCATGAACAAATACACCTTTGCACCTGAAGCTGGCTGGATCAGCTACCGTGAGCTCCCATCGCTTCACGGCTTCTCTGCTGTTCCAGTAATTAATTCCGAGGCCTCCCGGATTTCGCCTTGTCCTTTCGATTGCTGGGCATGCCTTAATTTGGCACTCCAGTATTCCATGCGCCTTCTCCAGGCTCATAAATCACACACAAACCCTTCCTGAAAATAGAAAGGGGATCTGTTCTCCTCTCCATGCACAGGCACAACTTCCCAGAGTTAATGCAAGTTTGGCACGTGCACGGGAGAGGCGGCTGAACCCCATGGACCAAGGAGTCACTGGCATGGAAAAGTAATTGCAAGAGAAACAGCTGCCTGAAAAGCAGGAATACCATGACTTGGATCAAATCTATTGTGCTGTATTATGAAATAGCTTTATTTAGCACTATCTGGTCTGCTTTTGCTGGAGGGCAGAGTCCGGGCCTGTGATCAGCCTTTCCTTGCTCCATTTCCTACTGTCCCTTTTCCCCACTGCAGCTACTGACGTGGGGAAAGGCAGGGACGTTTCCCTAATTTCTCCCAGATGTTGAAGAAAGGTCTTTTGTCCTGTAACCACCCTGGGGCAGAGGGATGTGGAATGAGAGATGAGGTGGCTGTGGGCCTCAGTCTTCCACTTCCTCAGGCTGGGCAGTCACTACCAGTGGAATTGAGGTTGCCAGAGGACTTCTGGATTCTACTCTGGATTCCCAGCATGAGGAGGTGTGGATTTATCCCAGGAGCAAAGGACATCCCTCTTTCCTCCAGAAAAAGCCGCATCTCCAGGTGCAATCCTGCCAGCACATGGGATTTCCCAGCTGTGGGCATTGGCTTGAGGTTGTTCGCAGGGCAGGTCAATTCCAAGGCCCGGAATCAGCCAATCGCACCTTCAACAGCAAAACATTCCCTGCCTTTCACTTAAACAAGCCCAGATTGTTTTCCAGGGCCGAGGGAGCTGGGACATCTCTGTCTCTTCAACACCCTGCAAAGTCAGCCTCTCCAACAGAGTTGCCCAGAACTCATCAAACACTTTCTGGTGGCCTGAATTGCACCTTTTGCCCATCCCCACAACGCTCACTCATTCAAAGTGCAAATGTTACTAAATTGGGGCAGTTGCAACAAGTAGACAGTGTTGAATTTTCAAACTGCAGGTGCTTCACTCAGCACAGCTCCAGCTCAGACATCTCTGGCATTTCTACAGCAAAAAATAAATAGCCTTAAAAAGTTCCTTTTAATGAGTTATTTTTCAGGTTTCAAGGTCTGAATTGCATGTGCCCATTTGGAACTGGGGACTTTTTCAAGCTCCTGGAAATCTTTGTGTGTGGGGGGAAAAGCCATCTTCCACCCAACCCTAACAGCAACAAGGGGCATTTCAAACTGGTCATGGGATTGGTGGAACAGCTGCCCACTGCTCAGGATCGGGGAACAGTCACACTTCATTCATCAATGTTTGCACAGCCCCCAGCACCCCTGGATTCACACAGCTCTGGGTGGGTCATGGGTAATTATTTGTATAAAAGGAACCAGTGGGACAATGTTGTTCAGCCCTGAAGTCACTGAAAGATGTCAGCGAGTTTGGCTTGGAGGGTGGTGGGGAGGGGGTGTGAAAGCCGATTATCCAGCCTGGATTCTCCCCTGAGTCATTTCCATCGCTCCCATTTAGCTTTCATTTGTTCTCTAGGAAGCCTGGTTATAAATCAGGACCAGGCTGCCTTCAAACCAGCCAGCCTGCACCAACAGGACACGGCTCAGCCATTTATCTGTGGGGCTGGTGCCCATGATATCCCGTGCCATGCACAATCCTTTTCTCCATACTGTGCTTCCAAAGGCTCTTGCTTTAGTGGGATTACTGCAACAACAGGCATCTCATAGCAAAAACCCATCTACAGAACCAGGCATTGCCCTGAACGCAGGAGACAATCCCTCATATCAGTGCTAATCCACCCTCTGCCCTATCCCTGTGGAAAACCAAACAGCCATAGAAAACAGGCACATTTTAAATGCTGGAAACATGAATTCCCAGCACAATATCCCGTTACTCCTTCCTGCAGGGTTTAGTCTCACTCAGTAATTACTGCACCGAGTGCAGCACCCCGGCACACGGAGCTATCCAGGGAGGCATTCCAGTAACATCTTGGCCCTGAAGCAGTCACTGCTAAGTTTTCTGAGAGTTTCAGCAGGGATAGTATTTATCATTATCCCCATTTCAGCACCGTACAAAGGAGCCATGGTGCTTTCACAGCTGCATCTGCGAGGCTGAAGGGAAACCCAGCTGGGTCTCAGAGATGCAAGAAGAGCTGGATAAAGCCATGCCACCCCTCCACCTTGGCTTTTCTACCCATTATTTATTCCAGGAGACAGATCTTGCTGCACCACAAGACCAAGGGATTCCTCTGTGTCCCAGCAGAAACTCCAGGATAAAAGGGAAAAGCAGTTGCTGCTCCAGCCCCAACTCCTTGGGCAAGGATGTCACCTTTCTGCAGGAGCACAGCAGCACTCCTGGCCCTACACACAGCCAAGGTCCCAGCCAGGGTCACTGCTCCTGCACCCGTGACATGGTGACCGAGGTGGGAAGTCAAGAGTTCCCTACTCCAGGCACTGCTGGGTATGAACAACATTTATGAATCAATGTGTCCAAAATCCCCCCAAACTGGGCCCAGTTTCAGCTGGTGCAGACCAGTGTGTGCAGTGCCATCCCAGCAGAGCAGCACTGTGTACGTGCCTGTTCACTGTAATTGCCAGGGTGCCGTTTCATCAGCAGAAATGAAAGGCTTTTACCATTAGGTCTTTCTGGCTTCTGAATCCATCAACATCATCATGCATACATTGATTTTAGGCAGAGATAAATAGGCCAAAACGTCTCTGCCAGATGCCTGATTGGCAGTATTTCTCTATTAAACAATTCTGTGTTTTAGGGAGGGACCCTCTGTACAGCATTACAGTGATTACCACGTCCAGGGCCTTAGGGATGTGAGGACTCAGTGAAGATTCAATTAGAGCACCTCTGTGGGGCTGGGAATACTTCCTGCTGCTCTGCCACAGACCACTCTAATTGTCATGTTTGTGCCAAAAACCACACCAGTTCTGCTCATTAGCACAGCAATTGCACCTTCCACCTTCCTAGGGGAGCAAGCAGAGGGAACAGAGACATCCCAGCCAATTGCATTCACCCTGGAGCATCGGAGTCTGGCAGCTTCTCGGGGTGGCTCAGCGAGCACCTGATCCGAAGCGCAAGGAGGAAAATGAGAATTCTTCTGGAGACGTGGAGGGATTGACACCAGGTCCCAAGGCAGCCACACGCTGACCTGGCTGTGCAGGAGCTGTCTGGGCTCACAGCTGGGAGGGCTCCCTGTGGCCCTTCCTTCTCCTGCACCCCGGGACTCTTCCCTTTCCAAAGCAAACTTGCACTGGCAGAACCATCCAGAGGCTCTTGAGTTTTCCTGGGTTATAAAGCCCAGGACACCTCCACAGACCCCTGGGGACCTGCAGTATCATCCGTATTTTTCAGAAGTGTCTGGCTGCAGCAAAGCTAAATGAGCGACATTGTTCCTGCTAAAAAAGCAACTAAAAACCAAGATTTACCAAGAAAAGCCCAAATTAATTGCAGTCTAATGATAACAAAGGACTGGTTTTCCACATTTCCCTGTGCCATCCATCTGCAGAGCTCTCATGCCAGTGTCCCACTGGACAGCACTGCTGCTTAGACCTCGCAGGAGCACACACAGCCTTTGGAATGAAAAGATCTGATGTATCACAGAAGATTTGTTTTCTGCTTTGACAGTCAAAAAACATTGAGGAAAAACATTGGCCCAAATTTACTGAAAACTAGGTCAAAAAACGTTTGAGGCAAATGCTTGTTTTGCTTTTTAGTGTTCTACTTCCAGTCATCATTCACAATAGGGAAAAAAAAAAAGAAAATCCAAAAACCTAAATCCCACTCAGTTTCCAGGGAAAAAAATTAGTTTCTTAATCAGAACTCTCCATCATAAAGTTTCAAGCACTCAACAACCAACCAACACTGGAATCAGGGCATAACATCTCAGATCACCCCAAGAGCTTCTGTAAACATTCCTGATCCATGATGTTCCCACTTCTAAACTCCAGGACTGGCATCTCACTTCCATGGGAGCAAATGGGGGCATCACCTGCCTGGGGTGGAGGTCAGAGGCACCACTCAGTTACCACAGCCAGGGCAAGCCTCAGAACACAGCAGGCTCTGCTTGAGGGAGAAGAATAAATGTCATGGAGAGAGTCTGGCTCCTCCAGAACCTGGAACACCGAACCCCTGAGCCTCGGGGGACCCTGCACAGCCTCAGGATCTGCTGAGTGCCATCACTGGGAGTCACCCCCAGGCAGGGCTCAGCAGGGACCTCGTTCAAGGATGGCTCTGGTGGTAAAGACCAGCCCAGTGACACCCAGTGGTTACCTCTGCAGGCTGAAACACTGAGGAAGAAGAAGGAAGTTCAGGACGAGGCCTGAAAATAAAGAGTAATTTATAATATGATGGAGATTGAAAAAAAAAAATCCAATTGGTTTAAAACCAGATGAGCTGCGAAGGGGAAATATTAACTGATTAAACAGGGAATACGTGAGGGCTGGGGAGATGTCCCTGCCTAATATTGGAGGTGATTGAAATGAAACAAGAAGGCAGCAGAGGCTGAGAGAGAAAAGCATCTCTCTGAGCTGGGCCCTTTAAAACCAGTTGCAATTGAAGTGGAAGAATAAAGCACAGCAGCTGAGGGCTGGGATAAGATTGATTTAAGACAAGATACAATTTAAAGGCAAGGCAGAGGTGGAAGCAGAGGCTGCAATGAAATCAATTTACACCAAGATGCGATTTAAACTGATGAACTCGGGTTGGAAAAACTGGAGCTGGCAGAGCAGGGGGAGGGAAAGGGGGGATGGGGAGAAGAGAGTTCAAGAGAGATGTGGTTTGAACCTGCTGTGAAGGGAATTGATGGGTTTGGGGCTGGTTTTGCTAGAGGACAAAGGGCTGGCCCTGAAAACCTGCACAGAGCCAAAATTTGGTATGTAGGGGACAAGGAGACAGCCTGCAAGGGCTGTCTGCCCCCATGGACCTGGACAGACAAAAGGACCATGTTTCACTAATCCCAGCCAGCCTGGGTGATGTCTGAAGTGTTCCTCACCCTGAGCTATGACTGCCATTTAACCCTGATACCGAACTCTGAACACACTGAGTGTGTGGTGGGTGAACCTCGGCAGGCGCTGGAGGAGCCCAGCACACAACAGGGAAGGTCGCAGCTTTCCCCAAGATATTCCCCAAAATCAGAGGGTTGGCAGGACCTTGCTCGATTGCGCTTGAATTAAGAATCAGCTGACCATGAATCCCCTTTCTCACCAGGATGTTCCTGGGTTAGTCCTTTCCTCTCCTGCTCCCATAACAGAAGTGGAAATAGAAGCAATAGATGTTTTCACATTTATCTCCCCTGGTTCGTTTCTTTTATTTATACCCTGCTGAGTTTTCCTCTCTAGTGGCCATTGGTTTGGTTGAAGGTTGTTATTTTTGGTTTTGGCTGGGTCTGTGCCAGCTCCAGGGTGGCAAAGGGGGAGCTCTGCCTGACAGAGCAATCCCACGGCTTTGCAGGGTCCCTCTGTGGAGCGTGGCTGCAGGAAGCGGTGCGGGGGTGTGAGGTACAGGAGATGGCCCACAAATAAAACAGGGATTGCCTGGAGGAAGAACAGGCAACAACAAAGGCTGTGCAGAACAAAGCAGCTGCAGAACACGATGTGCGAAACCTGAAAGGCTGTAGAGAAGGGCCTGGATGTGAAGAAAGTAAAGACAAAGGAAGCCTAATTCCCTCAGGAGGGGAGATGTTTACACTGCTAAGATATTTATGGAAAGAGAAAACTTTATTTTAAGTCAAGGCAGGAATAATTACTGGTCCATCTAAATGCTCCCCAGGCAATCTGGCTGCAGTTCAGGAAGAGTGAGTTATTCTTGTCAAGGTACAAATTTATTCCTTTCCATGCATTCCAGCCAACCACACTGGGGTTAAATGAAGGGGTTGGTGGCAGTGGGGGACACAGTGGCCTTTCCACTGGGATGCAAACACTCAAATAAGCACTGCATGTTACAAAGTTTGTCCCCCGGGTCTCTGGAAGTTTTTGGACCCTGATGATAGGAATCAGAGAACCATGGAATCACCGTGTGATCTGGGTTGGAAGGAACCCTAACAAATAAGGAGAGAAGATCTGGGCAGCTCTGAAGAGCTACAGGAGTGCTGTTATCTCATCACCTGGATATTTAGGGAGCTCTGTGAGATGCCTCAATTGGAGCCTGATGCCCAGAGCTGCTTTTTCAGTCAGCTGGAAGTCACCTGATGGGACCTTCCCTGCAACTTCCAGCTGAGGAGTGGGAGCACAGCTGGACACACCCCGTGTGCCACTGCATGGTCTGCAGGAGATGCTGGCAGCTGGCAAGGTCAGGAGAACTCAGGTGTTCCCCTTCTTCACTGGCAATCAGCAGATCAAACATTTAATCCCAGGCTACAGAGAGGGGACCAAACCTCCCAGGAATATCTGGGAATGGGGGAGCTCCAGCTTTGGGCTGCCCCATCTGGCTTTGTGTGCAGAGGGGCCCTGGCTGGTTTAGGACCTTGCCACTGACCATGTCTGGGGTTACTGTGCTTCCTCAAGCCCATCCCATTCTCTTTTCAGGACCTGCCCCAAGCATCCACTCAGCTTTCAAGGCATTTTAAACTCAACCTAAAATGATCTGTAGAGATCAGTCACAAAACACAGGTCTAACGTGTGAATAAACCCCCTCTGTCCTCGCCAGGGACCCAGTGTGGCTGCTCAAAGATTCCTGTCCCCAAGAGGGCATCAGAAATGTGTGAAGGACTCCCTGTCCCTCATGGCCCTTCTCTCAGCCCGTGAATGCAAAGCACTTTCCTTGTCCTTTGCAATTAGCTTGATTTTGAACAGGCTGAGTATGAAAGAAAACCAGACATTTCCAGTACTTTTAAGCTCCATTTGGTCTGATTAAAGAAGTCTTTAAAAAACGAGAAAGGAGGGGGAGAGCAATAACTTTTTAAAACTTGTCCTGAATGCAAAGGAAAATGGAGTGCAGTGTATGAGTAATTCAGGATTAATTGTAGAATTACGTTATTCATGCAATGCTGGTTGAGGGAAAGAAAAAGCACTTCTGAAGTCATTAAAGAAAATCCCAGTAAAATATGACCTAGCTGATGTGTGCAGTCTCACAGGTCCTGAAGGGAATGCGTGCGGCAGAAATGTCCAATTTATAGCTCTGGGTCTGTGGAGAAACACAGAGTCCAAAGCCACCTCTCTCTGTAGATCTAGGGAGGGGGGAAATGTTTATCTGTAGGATATTGTGGCTGACCTAAGACAGGAAAACACGGCTGTTCAGGAAAGTGTGGGGCACACCATTAATTCAAAGTCACTGAGACTGAACCGAGGCTTCAGACCACAAGCAGTTCCTTTCTTCTCCAGTAATGGTTTATTTGCCTGGCTGGTGTGTGACTCCAGGCCCAGTTTTTTACACAAAAGTGATGTAAAGGTGTCTGGAAGTCCCCCTGCTATGAGCATGACTGTGAGAGCAGCATCACTGCACTGCCACAGCCTCCCTCCTGGGCCTTCTGCCTGCAAAAACCGTGGGGTTTCCTCAGCCAGGTCACATCCTTTTAGCACTGGGGAAGGGGATTCTGGCCTGCAGTGAAACTGGAAGGCAGTTTGGCTGTGAGCAGGGCAGGTTCCAGCACAGGCAAGGAGAGCCTGGGGAGATGGGTGAAGTGAGATACTCCTGGTGGGATCAGCAAGAGCAGAGCTGAGCTCGAAGATCAGGAGCTGCGAGAGGCTGCTGTGCCCAGGCAGTCCTGTGGGCTATGGGGGCAACTTCTGGTCCTACCCTGTTGTCCTCTGGCGTCCCCTGCATCCCCCAGGTACCGCCCCACAGTTCCCTGGGTTCCCATCACCCAAACCCCTCCACCACTGCAGGCAGAACTTCTTAGAGGTGAGTCAGGAGCATTTCTGCCCTGTCTCTGACTTCCCACTTCACACCCTCTTCTGCCAAAGCTGGTTTATTCTTTCCCAGGTGTGTGAGGGAAATGCCCATACCCAATTTCCATTCGGGATTGGCTCCTGGAGCCAGTTTTAACAAATATGGGCATTTTTGCCAGACTGCCACGGTACAGACACAAATTGTGACAGCATCTGGAGAGGGACCCTGTGTCCAGCAGAGATGGGGTGGGCAGAGGTGTCCTGGGGTTTGGAGAGGGAGACTGGAGTGCACCCAGTCTCACTGCAGAAGCTGAGCAGGGTTTTTAGGAGTGGGAATGTCACCTCCAGGCTTGGATGGTGCTGAGTGGTTTCATCACCTGCTAAGCCCTTCCCAAAGCCCGGCCGTGTATTTTAACGAGCATTCCAGTTGTGCTGTGGAAACCTCTGTGAAACACTGGCAGCTGCCCAGGAAGGGACTGCCTGGGAATCCTGTTCCCTGGCTGTGGGATCACTCACCTGGATCACTCACCTGGGTATCTCCAGCTGCTCCACCTCGTGTCATCGAAGGACAATTCACTCATTCATTCATCCAGCAAACTCCATTAACCTCCCAAAGCAGCCAAAAGGGTTCTGGAGCTCAGAGATGCCCCGTGAGTCTCTCCATGACACCAGCTAATTATCTCCTCATTAACAACAACATTAGCATTCCATTTGACATATACAAGATAATTTGTTAATTGCACTTTAATTACAAAGTTATTAAGAGCTCAGAGGCATTCAACAGAAGATTGCAATTACCACAAGCTGCAAAATTGCTCCCAGCAATTTGGAGATGTTATCAGAAACCGATTCCCTGCGTTCAGCTGAAGATGGAAAAGAGACAGGAGATTTATGGGCTGACACCACAAATTCCTTCTGCTCCCTCTGAAGATGTTTCACTGGTACCCTGGGAAGCACCAGGAGCTGCCATGTTGAGATACTCCAGATATCACTGATTTCTCTGGCTCGTGTTTCCAGAAGCTCCAGTCCTTGGAGGAGGAGGGAGGGACAGAGGGACAGAGGGATGGAGGAGGCACCCAGGGGCCGAGTGGGCTCAGTGACTCCCAGGAAGCATTTGGCACCTGACGGACCAGCTCTGCACAGGGACACAAACCTGCAGGTGCTGCTGCTGTGGTGGAGCCCCCAGGAAGGTCTTTGGGGAGGCCCTGGCATGGGGTGCCCAGAGCAGCTGGGGCTGCCCCTGGATCCCTGGCAGTGCCCAAGGCCAGGCTGGACACTGGGGCTTGGAGCAGCCTGGGACAGTGGGAGGTGTCCCTGCCATGGCAGGGGTGGAATGAGAAGGGCTTTAAAGTCTCTCTCAGGCCAAACCATTCTGGGACTCCCTGACTGCAGAGGGGTCCCCAAGGATGAAGCCACATCCTGGTGACGCCCCTTCCCAGCTCTGTGTGGGCTGGGAACTCTTCCTGGGCTGCCTCCAAACCCCTGAACTCCCCGTGACCGAGACCAAGGCCCCCAGCCCCTGCAGCCACAATGATTCAAAACAAAATAACCCTCTGTGCCCAGGCTCTGTGCAAAGCCAAGGCTTTGTTTGCTCCTTCCCAGTGTCCCGGTGCTCACAAGGAGTGCCAGGCCCTGCCCTGTGCCTCCTGAAGAAAGCCAGGCAGGGGAGGCTCCCCTGGGCATGATGAGATTTCCCGCTCTCCTTTCCTTTCTCTTCATTTATCTGAGGTG
This sequence comes from Oreocharis arfaki, assembly GCA_013398015.1. Taxonomy (NCBI): domain Eukaryota; kingdom Metazoa; phylum Chordata; class Aves; order Passeriformes; family Paramythiidae; genus Oreocharis; species Oreocharis arfaki. Next base: position 23,524 of record VZRR01007331.1, on the reverse strand, counting down.
TCTCACTGCGACGTCATTCCCTGGATTAGCTGCCAGATCTGCTGGAAAAATGTCCCGGTGAATGTGGCCATTATCCAGGCAGCCAGGCAGCCCAGGGCCCTGCACTCCTGGATAACAGGGGCACTGTGGACGGGAAAAAGCAGGACACTGGCTGGAGCGCATGCCAGAAATCCATGATAAATAGAAAGGATTTACAAATGGATTCAAAACAAAATTTCACTTTCCTACTGCCTCAGTTACTGTGAACTTCTGAAATGCTTTCATTTCATACCCTAGGAAAAGCAGGCAGTTACAAAATGCCAGCAGCACTTTATTAAAATGGCCCCAAAAGAAATCTTCTGACTTCTTTGAAAAAGTTGTTGTAGGGAATATTCCGCAGCCCAAGGATTAGGACATCCTAAAGAACGGGTGGAAAAAAGGGAATTACAACCCTGCTAGAGAAATCTCTGAAGCCGTGCTCAGAAACCATGCAGACACAGAATGGAATTTTTTCCCTATAAATGATATAATGTAGGCTCATTTCCACAGATCCATATTAGGCTCCTTTCAGCTGGCCTCTATCCCTTTCATCCCAGTCCGGTTTTATTGCACTGTTACCTTTGGGAATCCATCCCACGTTTGCCCTCTGAAACACATCTCTGGCAGTGTGGAGTTTTCCCTGCTCAGACAGCCCCTGTCCCGTCCCTGGATCTGCATGTTTCTCCTGTTCCACTGCCACCACCCCTCTGTGTTCCCTCTGTCTTCAGCTCGTACCAGGCACAGACTGGTTTGGTGAAAGTTGTGTTTATTCGAGTTCACCCAACCTTGTATTTCACACCATCAGCATCACTTTCCCCCTCAGGGAAACTCGCCTGCTGTTTCCAAGGGGAGAACTTAGGAGGAGGTTGGGGATGACACAACAAGAAAGGAAGTGAAAAAGATTCCAGTTTTTTGGTGTATCTTTCCAGGCATTTAGCTTTAGACTTTTAAAGAACACATCTCTGGCAGTGTTATCAGGAACAAGTTCTTCCCTGTGAGGCGAGGAGGCCCTGGCACAGGGTGCCCAGAGCAGCTGTGGCTGCTCCTGGATCCTTGGAAATGTCCAAGGCCAGGCTGGACGGGGCTTGGAGCAGCCTGGGACAGTGGGAGGTGTCCCTGGGACAGTGGGAGGGGTCCCCGGGACAGTGGGAGGGGTCCCTGCCCATGGCAGGGATGGAACCGGATGGTTTTTAAGGTCTTTTCCAGCCCAAACCATTCTGGGGTTCTCTAATATCTGTTACAGCCATTTCCTCACAGCCAGACAAAAACTCAGCTAAGTGTGATAGGAAATCCAGCAGTCCCAGAGGTGATTCCTAGGGAAAAATACCTTGAAAATGATATTTCCCACGTCCTATTCCTCCCTTACACCTCTCTGACGCTCCAGGTTGCTCTGTCAGAGCAGGAGTGAGCTGTGTGGGGTGTGAGTGCCAGCCAGCAGCGCTCCCGCCCGTGCTCCAGCGCTGCAGGAATTCCCAGAGCAGCAGCACAGCAGCCTCTGGAACACAGCAGTGAGATAAGATTTAATGTCAGAATGATTCGAACTGAAATGCTCCAGTTGGAGTTTCCAAGCAGCAAATCAAAATGTGTCAGCAAGAGTCAAAGCCCTAAATTAATCGTGCACAAGTGGGGGAATTAAAAAGCGATTCCTCCAGTTTGTCCTGTGGTTTAGAGCAGGAATAAAGCAAATTAGAACCACAACTTATCTCCTAAGGAAAAGCCTAAGTAAGAAAAAGTTCTCTTACTCATTTCAGTGAAGCTACAGCTCCTCAGATTCCTGATGCTGAAGCACTGGGCAGGCAGAGGGAAACCTTCCCACAAGGGAGGGCTCCGTTAATTTTCTTTGCATTTCACTGTGCCAAAGGAATCTTATCCCAACTAATACACAGTTATCAAAGCTGGAAATAATATGGGAGAAATTTTCATCATAATAATCATTACTACTTTGAAAAGGAGCTAATTCCAGCAGAAAAGTGTTTTTAATGAATTAAAAACTATTCTCGCACTCATCAAATATTTCAATCCAAAGCAGAGGAAAATATTCCTGAAATTATCATGTTTCAAAGAATCCTCTAGACCTCCTTGGACGGGTGCTCCTTGATTTTGGGGAAAACTGGGGAGGGGAATTTGAGGAAACAGAGTCCAGAAGTGTTCCTGGATCTCTGCTCAGGGCAGCCACAAGCATCACGTGCAGAGGACACTGTTCCCGTGCCATGGGCAGCTCTTCCTGCGGGCAGCCTGCATGGGGAGGGAGGGAAGGGAATGCTTTGGCTGAAAGGGACCTGCAGTGACCATCTAGCCCAACTGCCTGACCACTTCAGGGGAAATCCAAATGGAAAAGGAAGGACACTGAAGAGAATTCCAGATATTAGGGGAGGAAAGGGGGAGTTCAGGATGAGGGGTCACTGAAGGCAAGGACTGCGTGGAGCTGGCAGGAGATAAACAGGAAATCCTGGGAGCCCCTGGGAAAAGAGGTCCATGCAGATCCCTCCTTCAGCTCAGCAGACACCTGCCATGCCTTGGGAAGGGGTCCCACGGGTGTGGGAGCTCTGGGATGAAACCTGGCACTGAACACGCCTGGGTGAAGCAGGAAGTAATGGCACAGTGGGAAGAGGATGGGTGCCAAGGTATGGAGAGGACAAAAGCCTGAGGACACAGGAGGAGAAGGCTGGAGGAAGGGCTGGGAGGATGCTGAGATCAGAGTCACACCAAGAGGGCCTCGTGTGTGACAAGTCTTGGGGCTCCACGTCCTGGGAACATTCCTCTTGTTGATTAGGGCTTCCAGCAGGAAATTGGGAATGGGTTTTTCTCTCTGCAAGGCTGGGGGCTCCTCAGCCCTGTCCATACCTGGCCATCTTCCTGCACTGCCCAGAGGTGTTGCTCCCACACCTTTCCTTGGGTTTTGCAGAAGGCAAACAGAGCTGTCAGACACAGGGCTCTGCTCCCACGAAATATGAAGTGAGAATATTCAGTGCCCCAGACTTCCCCCGGGCTGGCTGGAAGGAACGGTGCCGGTGGGAAATCGTTTGGCAGCACCTCCAAGGGCTGCATTTAAGGCTCCAGCCACGCAAAAATAACCCAAACAAAACAAACCCAACACCCTAAACTGGCAAAACTTGCCCCCCCTCAGTGGGGATTTAAACACGACCTCAGCTGCCTGAGGTACACAAGCTGTTCTAGGGAAAAAAGGTGTGGGGCTGAGTAAACCTCAGAGAACTCAGGATTTGAAGCAATGGGCCATCAGCTGGAGACCATAAAAGCTTTCAGTTCAAGGCATTTTCAAACCAGACTCATTTTAGCAACTGGAAATGTTCATCCTGATGATATTCTGAGGGTTTTCTGTCAAAGCACAAATCTTTCAGGCCTTTGACAGCTGAGAAATGGAACATGCCAACCAGTCAAAGGAAAATACTGCAAACCCCATTAGTTTTGACCACGCAGCTAATTCTCTTCTATTTGAATTGCCAAAGACCTGCTTGAAATGTTTAACTTGTCAGCTGCCAAACCACAGAAATATTTGGTCTCTAATGCTTAGACGAAGCTCAACAAATTTTATTTACTATTTATCAAAATTTTTCCCCCAGAAATCGTCTTCATCTCATCTATTCTGAATTAAGCTGGGGTGCCTGCATCTGCTTGAGACTGTTAAGACTTTAATGTTTATTATTTGCAGAGGACAGCAGCTGGAAAGGAGCAGACCCTTCCCCAAAGCCCTGGGACTCTGTAAAGGCAGAAGCTGCAAACGTGGCTTTGTTCGGGGCAAAAAGCGGGATAACAGTGGCTCTTTCAGGTGAGGAGCCTTGGCAGGACACCAGCCATGGAGAAGTGCTGAGGGTTTAGGAGCAAAGACCCCCCAGTGCCAGTGCTGGCAGCCTGGGCAGGGTGGCTGAACACACGGGGAGGGTCTGGTGGTTTCCAAACACAGAGAAAGCCACCGACTCTGCAGCTGACAGGCTGAAAGAAAAATAATCAACATCACATGAAATGTCACCAGGAGGAGCTGGGGGGAGCATTTGCAGCACTGACTCGGTGCTGAGGGACCCTGGATCCATCCCACAGAAAAAACCAGGCAAAGGGTAGAGCTGGATTTACCCCCTCAGCACATGCCATGGGCACAACCCCAGGTGTCTTCTGCTATTCAAGTATAAGACCTTGAAAAACAGACAGAGAGCAGTGGTTGCTCAGCCTGGAGCAGAGAAGGCTCCAAGGAGAGCTCAGAGCCCCTTCCAGAGCCTAAAGGGGCTCCAAGAGAGCTGGAGAGGGACTGGGAAAAAGGGACTGGAGTGCCAGGACAAGGGGAATGGCTTTAAGCTGAAGGAGGGTAGACTTAGATTGGATATTAAGGTGAAATTGTTCCCTGTGAGGGTGGGCAGGCCCTGGCACAGGGTGCCCAGAGCAGCTGTGGCTGCCCCTGGATCCCTGGCAGTGCCCAAGGCCAGGCTGGACGGGGCTTGGAGCAGCCTGGGACAGTGGGAGGTGTCCCTGCCATGGCCGGGGGGGGGAACTGGACGAGCTTTGAGGTCCCTTCCAACCCAAACCATCCTGTGCTTCTATGAATGAAATCTTCTCAAGTCTTGCCAGATCAGCTAAATCTCCGTGTCTGGTTCCTCTGACGTGAAAACCCAAGTTTGCTCCCTCCATGCTGGCCCTCCCCAGCAGAGCCCAGCTGTGCTCCTGCCCCAGGGTCTGCGAAGGGCGCGGGAGCCTTCCCTGCCTCGGGACAGGGCCACCGAGGGCTGCTGGAGACCCCCAGGGCCCACCGCTGTGGGGTGGGCTGCGTAAAAAGGCAGGTGAGCAGTTCTGGTGTCCTCCCAAGAGCTCTGGCCCTGCCGGCAGCGGGACCAGGACCTGCCCCTGCTCCTCCCCTTGCCCCTGCCCCTGCTCCTGCTCCTGCTCCTGCTCCTGCTCCTGCTCCTGCTCCTGCTCCTGCTCCTGCTCCTGCTCCTGCTCCTGCTCCTGCTCCTGCTCCTGCTCCTGCTCCTGCTCCTGCTCCTGCTCCTGCTCCTGCTCCTGCTCCTGCTCCTGCTCCTGCTCCTGCTCCTGCTCCTGCTCCTGCTCCTGCTCCTGCTCCTGCTCCTGCTCCTGCTCCTGCTCCTGCTCCTGCTCCTGCTCCTGCTCCTGCTCCTGCTCCTGCTCCTGCTCCTGCTCCTGCTCCTGCTCCTGCTCCTGCTCCTGCCCCTCCCCTGCCCCTGCCCCGCGCTCGCTGCGCTGCTCCAGCGGGAGCAGGGAAAGGCTCAGCCCCAGGCAGCTGCTGCTTGGCCAACACGAGCTGATTCCGGGGCTGGGAGGGACTGGGAGCTGCCCCAGCTCCCCCCAGCCCAGCTCACCGAGGAATGTGGTGGAAAGCCAAGGACTTGTCAGGCTCTCTCCCACCGCAGGTTTGCCAGGAGCGCCATAAAAATGTCATTGTCTCTCAGCTGCTGGTGATTATCTCCCCCTTTCCTGGGGCTGCTGGTAATGTGTGTGTGTGGATATAAGGGGGAATATCATTTCTGCCCGGGGCTGGCGTCCCCCTGGCCTTTTTCAAACAATCACAGACTAAATATAAAGAGACAGAAGCTGTTACTTGGCTCTTTAACCAGTGCCAAGGAAAATGAATAATTAAGAGCATATTACTTGCAATGAATTTCTACAGATGCTTTTAAGTTAGGACCCACTGAGATCATTTTTGAAATTCATCATTTCCCCTTCATCTTTCATAGAGAGTTCATACTCCAGCCTAATATGTTATAGCAGCTACTGTTCAGAGCTGAGTTTAAAAAGAGGCAGGCTTTGGGTCTCTGTTACGAGCCAGAAAAGAGCCTGGGCGCAGAGGAACGAGGCAGTCAATGTGTTCTGTCTGTGTTTTACCTGCCTGCACTCCACAGCCCCTCAGCCAGGAGAGAGCACTTGGGGATCTCCAGTGCAAGCTGCCAGAAACGTGTCCTGAGGGGAGGAGGGGCAGAAGCCCCCCTGGAAAAGCTCCTTACACTGGCACTGCTCTCAAATATGGAGCTGCTGGGGAGCAGCTGCTCCCAAGGGAGCACCCAGAGACTGAGAGTTCAACTGATTATTTTGCCCCTTTTTAAATTTTTTTGCGAGGGGGGGGAAGGCAGGGGGAGAATCTCAGTGGAAATTCAGTCAGGTTTTTAAAGCAGCTGATGCCCCTCTCTCTCTTCTGAAGCCCAGGCAAGGTTAGAACGGGCAGCAAACCTGCCTGGCCACAGAGGGAGAGCATCCCTGTGCCTTTTCCGCTGTAACACCCAGCTGTGGCACTGCAGTGTAGCAGCCTGGAAAAGGGTTTGATGGCTGGGGAGCCCCAGGGGACCTTGTTTAGAGAGGGGTTGCAATCTTTGGGGCCACCCATTTGGAACCAACACAGAATTAATTTCTCAAGGGGAGAAAATGGTGCTGTGTATTAAGGAAAAAGCTCCCATCCTCTGCCCCCTTCCACTAATTGCATGGCCAGAGGAGGATTTGGGAGGCAGCTGTCTGGTGTGGGGAGCTTTGTGATGGGAAACAGCGATGACAGCAAAGGCCCAGCCTTGGGATGCTCCATTTCCTGAGCATATTCACCAGAGAAAGGACTTGATCACAAAACCTCCAGAGAAGGCTCTGAAACCAAGAGACAAAGATGCAGCAAGGTTTAGTGGCTGCCCAACAAAAGTTAAACGAAACTGTCTGGGAAGAAGTGCAGATTCCGAACTCTTGGCTGTGCCTACACGTGTTCAGTCCCACATGAGCACCTTAATGCAGGATTTGTGGGAATCTCAGACCTGAATTATGCAGGAGGTCAGGCTGGGCCGTCCCTGGGCGCTGCTCTGCCTTTGCACAGTGGGTTTTTGAGAAAGGCCCCCAATTAGGCTCGTCCCGAATGCGAGACCCAGCTGCGATGTCCCCGGTCAGGGACAGAACCACGAGGCAAACACGCAGGAGTCAGAGGCAATCGAGGGCCACGAGCTGCACCTCTGTCCAGCTGCTCAGCATTAGCGAATGCAGCAGGAACACCGGAGCATTTGGGCAGGAGGGGCCCTTCAGCTCCCTGCACGCCTTCTCCAACCCACACGTGTCCCCAAGCCACTGGGAGTATGGAAAAACACCGCAGGAAGTGCCAAAAGGAGAGAAAAGTCCCTTTTGTCAGTCAGTTCAGCAGCAGCCCCGGGTGACTGGGGCACTGTGGGGCTGTTCCAAGCAGGGAACTGCTGTTAAATCCCAGTCCTTTGAGGGATTTCCCCGGAGAACTCCCCTGCAGTGCAGATGGTACAGGGAAAGAGCCAGTGCTGGTGGAAGCCACAGAAAGCTGTGAGTTACAGTGGATTTGTGAAATGTCAGTACAAGACCTGGGCTACAACATTTTCCTGGGACCCCAAAATCCCTCCAAAGTTTTCCCTTTGAAGTCTTCCACAAGGTTAATGACAAAAGCCCTCTGCTACTGGGATTCGTACTTCCAAATGGACTCAGCTTACAGAAATGAGGGAGAAAATAAAAAATTACAGCAGGCCTTCCAAAACAGCCATAAAACTGTGCCAAATTCCATTTGTTTTCAGTTGAAGAAACATTTGTGGAGCGCCTTAGGTGACCACCAGGCATCTCCCACTCACGGCTGCTTTTTGGCATCTCCCTTACAGCAGCCACATATTTCATGGATCTGGGAGTCCAGTAGGTCTCATGAATCACAGGTTTCTCATGAATCAAAGGTTTCTCATGAATCAATGTCTTGCTGGAAAACACAAATCCATTAAACCCCAAATGATTTGTCTAAAACCTCTCCCCCATGGAAGTTCCCTTCCTTCCATTCAGCTCCGTCTTCCTTTCATCTCCCTTCAGCCCAGGGAAGTGCCTGGTCTGGAGTGATGCTTCCCAGCTATCGAGTGGGTTGGTCTAACCTAAAATTGTTATTTAGGAGGAGAGATTTAGTTTAGATTTTAGGAAGAAATTCTCCCCTGTGAGGGTGGGGAGGCCCTGGCACTGGGTGCCCAGAGCAGCTGTGGCTGCCCCTGGATCCCTGGCAGTGCCCAAGGCCAGGCTGGACAGGGCTTGGAGAAACCTGGGGCAATGGGAGCTGTCCCTGCCATGGCAGGGGTGGCACTGGATGGGCTTTGAGGTCCCTTCCAATCCAAACCACTCTGGGATTCTCTGATTCTGTTTTTGCCGTCATCCCAAAGAGAACCTGTCGTGCCAGAGGCTGGAGGAACAGGGGTGTCCTGTCATGCTGGTAAGAGCAGGGGACTGAAAGGGACATCTGGGTTTGAGAGCAGCTTGGTGCTGTTTAAAATGCTCATGTCCCTGTAGCTCAGCTTTTCCTGATGAAAATAAAGTTGAAAACAGGGAGGACATCAGCCAAGTTCTCCTGCAGCCTGAACTGCACTGAAGATCCTTGCTCTTCCCATCCCACAAACATCGAGGCACTGCCTGTGCCCAGGAGGGATGAGCAGACTGGCACAGCCTCCCAGAAAGCCGAGCTTAACACAGAGAATTAACCCTCTCCTCACCTCAGAGACAGCGGATCCCTGGATCTTGTCCTTCCCAGCACCAGCAGATCAGCAGGGGAACGCAGGGAACACAAACCCTTTGCTGATCAGAGAGCCCCAAATGCCCCGAGCACGGCACAGGCGGGGTTAAACACCACACTGCTCAACTCCAACTGCTGCAAATGCTTTTGCCTCTTTTTTTCCACCCCAAAGCAATTTCATAATAAATAAGGTCTTAAACTGAAATTACTGTTCAGAGAAAGGAATTTCCACTGGGCATGTTGGGCACACAGGAGCAGCATTTGCAGGCACTCCGTGGCTCCCATCCCAGAGGCGTCAGCCGCACGCCCAGCACCAAGGCAATTTTATATTTCTGTTTGAATATTCCTACAAGTGCCACTCCTGAGCTGATTTAACACCGCGGCTGTGGTGTCTAACAGCTCTCCAGTGATTAATAACAGCCATTTGTTCAAAGCTAACAGCCCCAGTGTGACAGTAACAGATAAATTAGCAACATTAAAAATATGCTAAGGAAAACATTTATGTACTGGCTCAGTGTAGTGTGGGATGGTAACACACATCAGCCGTGCCAATAACAAGCTATTAATGAGGAGGGCTGGATGTTTAAGCCATTCTTGCCCTGTTCTCCCATAATCATTCTGACATGGTTCATATTTAGCCTGATGAGATGGGCCAGTTCCTCTGGACATGAATGTTTTTATGTGCTCAGGGAGGAATATTGCAAGCAGATGGTGGGAGGAGCAAGAAGAAGGTGGAACATTGTTCCCTCTCAGTTCCCTTTGTCACGGAGCAGCCAATGTGCCAAGTAATATCTGGGCATAAATTACAGGGCTGTTTCCCAAATTACATCCCCAGCTCTAGATGTCATGCAAAACATTTTAATGATGCTAATTAAAATTCTTCTGTTCAACAGGTCCCAGGATGCTCCTCTTGCCTACCAGCAGTCACAGCAGCACGTTCCCGTCCCCAGGGGTGACCGGCAGCCCGGAGGGGGCTGAGCCCTCACCCTGGCTCCCAGCCCTTTCCCAGCCATATTCCAGCCTGGAGAAAAGTCATTGCACTGAAGGTTTGATGGAAGCCCGAAGCTGAGTCACGTCCTCAGAGCAATCTGACACCTCTCCCCTTGTTCCACGTGGGAACAATCCCAGGGCATCACAGCAGCCACCTTACAAAAAGCTGCCACCCCAGCTGCAAAGCGCACCCTTGTGTTTTGCTGTCATTTTGTCACAACAAAACCCACCAGACTGTGGTGTTCTGTTCAGCTGTTGAAGTAAGAAAGTCCTTTTGCTGAAATTCCACATTGCTGTGCCAAGCCCCCGTAGAAATCTGACTCTTACTAGGATGGATTGGCTTCTACTCCTTTTGTTCCCACCACTGATATTCAGGAACGGGCCATGAGACAGAGCCATCAACAACTTCATTGTACAAGTAATTCCCAGCAGGTGAGAGATGCTGCTGCTTGGCTCGGGCCTGGTGCAAACAGAAATCAGGGCAATATTCCTCAGCAAATCTTGCAAGGCAAGCGGAAAACACAAAATTTAGGACTAGGCAGTGGAAAAACTTGAACACAGTCCAACCCCCGTTCCCAGCTCTGCACAAACAGGCCCCGGCCACTGCTCCTTAGTCTGAGGGAAAAGCCTCCCTGGGCTGTGCTGCTCTGCAGGGCTCTCTGGAGAGGGGGCTCCGGGTGGCTCCCAGTCCAGGCCGGGCTGTCAGCACAGCCCCACGTGTGGAAATGGGATGTGGAGCCCGTGCTGACAGACACATGAGCTCATTGTTTCAGGCAAGTTGTTTTACAGAGCTTGGCCTCCCCTCGACAGAGATGCTCAGCAGCTCCTCATCTCTCTTGTCACGAGTAATGGACCAGTGTGATTAGAGCTGTTTCATTCCACCTAAACGCTGCTTCCAAGCTGTGTCTTGCTTTGAGGTGTTTGTTTAAACACTCCCATGTTCCATTTGGAAATGTTTTTTTGAAAAAAACCCAGATGGTTTTCAACCATAACCTTCCCATTTTGCCGATAATTACTTCCTCAGTTAAGAAAAAATAAATATTACCTTAGGGGAAAAATTCCCACTCCCTTTTCCCTGGGATGTTGTCCTCCGCGGGTCTCGGGTGGTTTTTACAAGGGGAGGGTTCAGGGTGGGCTGGGAGGAGCCCATGCCATGCCCATCCCTGTGGGACAGAGCCACCTGCTCCCTCCCCATCCCGGGAGTGAGCTCATGGGACAAGCATCCCCCTGGAGCGTGGCCTCAGAGCGTAAGAGCTCCTTGGCTGCAGCTTGTGGGAAAATGTGAGTGCTTCCCTCTGCTCCTGATTTGAAAAGTCACAGCTCTGTCTTCCCCAGGAACCAAAACCACCCCGAGGACTACCCAGGAGGCAGAGTGGTCTGGTGAGCAGGGAGACAAAGGCTCTCACCTGGCTTTGCTGGGACTTATCGGGGGAACCCCCAAGCCAAGCCCTAACTTTGCCACCTGCTCTCAATAGAAACCTCATCACCAGGACCTTGCAGCCTGCCCTGCACAACACCTCGGGTGTGAGTGGTTGTCAGTGCCTGTTCCCAGGGTGTTCCTGCAGACACGTGGACGTGTCACCCAAACTCACTCCTGCGTTCCCTGATGTGAAATCTGGGGTGTGCTGGCCCACAGACACCAGCCCTGGGGCAGCCGAGCACTGTCACTGAGAGGGGACTGCCCCGGGCACTGCTCACACCCTTTTCAGAAGCTCTCTCCTACAAGCAGGAGAACCATGAGTGAAAGGGTCTGATCTGAGGCTGAAAAAGGCCAGGAAATGCAATTCCCTAAGGAGAGAGGCCAGGAGCAACAACCCGAACACAAACGCCTGTGCTGTAGGGATGAACAGCACCAGCCCTGCAAGCAGGCCTGGACAGTTTTCCTTCCTGATTCCAGGACTCCAAGTCTCTTTGAAACCAGTGGTTCTGCAGCCTGAGGCCTCTGCCCAGACACAGCCCAGCACGCCCAGACTCTGCAGTGTGCCAGGGTTTGCCGTCTTCCCATCAGCTCCGCCACTCCCCCCCCAGCGCGGAACGGGGCCCGTGTGATTCAGCAGCTCTTTGCTGTCATCCAGAGCCGCCGTCTGCTCCCACATTTCACCCCACCCCGGGCTCTTTGCCTGCAGGAGAAACGTGTCAAGGTTTTTTGGTTGAAAGCTCCCACTTGGCAGTGCAGCCCTGCAGGTCCGGAGCTGCCGGGAGCTCTGACACATCTCCCCAAATGCCTGTCGCGGATTAGCGCGGGCACCGAGTGTGGGATGGGGCTGTTTGTTTGCCGTGGCAGATTTGTGGGAAGGGCAGCTGTGATCAAAAGGATTTGAGGGGGTGTAGCAGCAGACAGAGAACCCTCTCCAGATTTAGTGGACATGAGGAACTGTGCTGAAACTTGGCAGCGTGGCTCTGCTTTGAAGGCAGGAGCTGTGGCTGGTTCCCAAACAAGCAGGGGCAGATGAGGCTCTGGATGCAGATGGTGCATAAATCACCCATTGCTGCTGCTGGCCATGGATTCAGCTGAGCAGTGCTGGGAAGGACCCTCACCAGTGCGGGTGAGACTGGCAGGGGCTCAGGTGAGAATCTCACCTGGCTCTCACAGCCTGGTCCTGCTCTGCCTTTATTTTGTCTCTGGCCAGAAGCTGTGGCTGACCACGCTGCTGCTCAGAGGAGAATTCCGGATTTCATTCATTCAGGCCAAATCTCAACCTGGCCAAGAATGCACGGAGCAAAGCAGATCCAATCAATCACTTGGATTGGTTTTTATATTTCTTACATGCAGCAAAAGCCTTAATAAATATCAACTGCAGGAGCTTTCTGACATTGCTGGAGAAGTTTTTCAGGTTTCTGGTGGAGCAGAAGTTAACTGGAACCCAGTGCAGATGCTGGAGTCCCGAGGCTGAGGAATGGAGAGGGCCATGGGGATCTGAGCCAAGAGACTCATGGTGTGCAGGAAGAGACGAAAAGGAATAACTAAAAAGGCTGGAAAAAGCAGCCCAGGGAATTGCTTGGTGGCATTGGAGGACAATAAACCCCAAACTGTGCTGTTCAGACCCAAGTTAACTCTTCATTGCAAAGACAAAATTCTCCTGTCTTCAGGAGCAGCCTGTCCTTGCACCCAGAGCCCCTCAGCAGGGAGTTTAAGTCCCTGTGAACAGCACACTCCAGTCCCTCTGGAAGCAGCTGGACCCAAGCTCAGGCTCAAAGCAAATCTCTGTGCATGAGCTTAGAGCGGGTTCTAGGCCAGACAGCTCAGGCTGAAGCACACTGGCCAAAATACAAGGGAGACCTGGGCACCTGTGGGGCTTCCAGAGCTCAAGCACACACCTGGACAAGTCCTGTGCCCCCAAACCTGGCTGGAGGAGCCTCTGCTGCAGCATTCCCGGTCCCCTCCTCCTGCTCCACACACAGGCGTTGGACACGGCTGAGCAGCAAGTGCCCAGGTATTTCCTGGAGCATTATTAGGCAGGAAATCTGCCTCTCAGAGCAGTGCTGCTCATGTTGCAGACCTTTGCCCCCACGGTGTGAACGTTCCCCCTTTCCCCGTCGCTCCAGCCCCGCGTGTGAGTCGCTACAAGATGCTTATTCTGGCTTCTTTCAGACCACGACTCATTTGCAAGAGCCCAACTGTCATCACATTTATTTTTCTTCCTCCTGCTTCCCTTGGCCTGGCGGGCTGGGCAGGGCTGGTATTTGGGCCCCCGGGAGCCCAGATGTGCCACGGGATGACGCAGAAGCGTCAATATTTTCCCTTGGAGCGGATGTGCTTTTGTGCCATCGCCAGCTCGTCGCAGTCAGGGTTGTTTAAGGGCTTGGGAGGGAAGAAAAGCACGGATGGAAACAAGGGAGGGAAGAAATGCTGGGGTGCCGTGGTCAGGGGGAGATGACTTGGGTTTAACAGGGCTGATAACGATGCAGAAATGGAGTTGATGAAAACTTGGCTCCCCCGGCTTCACTGCTGATAAATCTCTGGGCTTCGCTGGGAGCGGCTCGGGCAGCAAACCCGACAGAGGCACGTTCCTGACAGCTGGGTTGGAAAGGCACTGCCTCCACAGGCTCTGCAGGGATGGGGCCTGATCCTGCCAGAACAGGCTCCCTGCTGAGCTGGGAGCCCGTGACCACCCCACAGGGACTCGGGTCCTGAGCCGGAGGTGGCACCTTGGAGTGAGGAGGAGAGAAGGTGGGAGGCTCGGGGCAGGTTTGGAATTCAGGTAGCCCAGCAGCCTCAAACTTTATAAAGAAGGTGATTTCCTGTCACAGGGTTTGATGGATTGGCTGGAATAAAGGCAGAGAAAGCCGGCTTATAATTTTCATCAGAAAACTGCAGGGAGGGAGGTGGGAAGGACTTGGGGTTGTAGCTCCTCAAGCATTTTAAACCAAAATTTCATCTCACTTCCATGGGAATTAAAGAAACTATTGACCATTGGATGGCTCCCCTTTATAATCGATTCAGAACTGGGCTTTGAATATTCATTTGTGGGTTCTGCTCTCCACATTTCTCTTGCTTGAGTGGAAATGCACAGAGAGGGTTTCTGTGCTGGTTTGCAGAAGCTTCCCAAGGCACCTTCTGAAACCCTTCAAGCAGGAGGCAGCACCGGATGGAAAATACCTGCTCCAGGCTGCTCCCCCTTGCCCCGGCCCAGGACTGACTCGGTATAACCCATTCCTGCCTGAAAAAGCTAAAATCCCCCAGTTCCAGTGCTTTGATTCCCAGCTGCTCATCCAAACACCCCTTTCCATGGGCTCAGGTTGGAGCACATCCCCAGCAGTTTCTTTTTTGTGTAGCAATAAAAAACATCAATTTTTAACTCATGCAAATGAGGAACAAGATCCTTGTATAAAATAAACAGACAACCCATTTTTCTCCTGTAATTGTTTCTTTGCCACATTAATAAAAGTATGGTGTGTATCATGGTTAATGAATATGTAAATGAGATATGATTAATAACTCATTCGGAGAGAAATGGGAAGATTCATTCACCTTCTGTAATTCCTCTGTGCTTCCCATCCTCTGTTTGATGTCTGTGAGGGTGGGGAGGCCCTGGCATAGGGTGCCCAGAGAGGCCGTGGCTGCCCCTGGACCCCTGGAAGTGCCCAAAGGTGACAGGCAGGGGACAGAAGTGGCCCTCTCTGAGCTCCTGGGCTTGCTGAGGTGTCCCCAGCTCGGGAGCAGCAGGACCTGCCCATGGTCCTGGGGGGGAGCAGAGGGAAGACTCAAGATTTCAGCTCCAAACCCTCCACCTGGTCCCTGCAAGGAGCCTGTTCCTCCCTCCCAGCCTGTCCGCCCTCCTTTGCCCACAGAGACAGCAGGGAAGGGAGAGTCCCCTGCTATTCCAACAGGGAAGGGAGAGTCCCCTGCTATTCCAGCAGGGAAGGGAGAGTCCCCTGCTATTCCAGCAGGGAAGGGAGAGTACCCTGCTATTCCAACAGGGAAGGGAGAGTCCCCTGCGATTCCAGCCCAACAGCCACCAAAAGGTCCAAGACCTGGAGATCCCTCGGGTTGTTTATCCCTAGTGGTTTTGAGTGTCTGGTGATTTCTTCCGTGCCCAGTACAGATGACCCTAAAGAGATGAAAAACCCAGACTTCAGGCATGGTCTGGAGCTCAATATGGGCAATATTCTTCCTGCTCTTTTGTTGTTTTGTCAGGAATTTTGTGTCAGGGGCCCTGTTTTGTCAAAGGGACCCGTTTCAGAGGGGGAGCTGGGAGGACGCTGGACACAGGGTGGGAAGCACAGAAGGCAAATGCACAGAGGTGATGGGAACCTTCTCCTGGAGCGTGACTGAAGATTCTTAGAGACATAACAACACCAACAGCTTGTGGGGACAGCCCTTCCCAGCCAGCCCCATCCATCATGGATGAGCTTCAGGAGAAGTCAGCTGCCAGCAGTCCCTGCTCCTGTGCCTCTCGTGACAAGCACAGGAGGAAAACAGGTTTTGGTCCATCCCCTTTCAAGGGGGATTCCCTCTGAGAGGCAAAAACTAATTATAATCAATAAGCAGGACTCTGAGCTGCAGCCTGGTTCAGCTCAGTGCCACAGCTCCTCGCCCACGAGAGCTTTCCTTGGAGAGCCGCGCTCCGCACGCCCCGAAAGCTTTAACTGGAGCCGCCAGGAGCGGGGCTCCCCTGGGGAATTTCTTGCACCCTGCTGAGCCGAGCAACCTGCAGGGTCACGGCTCCAAGCACGCATCCCCTGATTCCTGGGTGAGCCCAGACAGGCAGAAACTCAGCGGCAGAGCTGGCTGTGCATGCCCCATCCAGATGGAAATTTGGCTGGAGACGTGTCACTGGAAATTACCATTTTTGCAGGAAAAAAACCCCAACAAAACTATGATCAATCATTTATTCCAATTTTCATTAAAAGCAAGAATTTTCCTTAAAGTAAATGTTGGTTACAGAGAAGCAGCTGTTTGTTTTGTTTTCTGTAACCAAAACCAGAAGGTTGCTCTTTAAAACGTTTTTGAAAAGCAGCTGCTTTGGTCAGCAAAGCAAAAACAAAGGGAAACTGTCGCAACGACTAAAATAAATGTTTTCCTCAGAACTTCCAAGAACATAAAGGGAAGACACGACTCGATTGTAGTCCCTGGCCCTGCTGCAGTGCCGAGTGTTTGCTGCCTGCAGCACCGCAGCCCCTTCCTGCTCCGGGGGGGCTCAGCGGGACGGGACAGCGGCTCTGCAGGAGCAAAACCCTTCCCGAGGCTTTCCAGGACCAACCCCACCCCCGGACAGCACCTGGACAGTGCAGGAACCAGTCTGGAGGCGTTTCCCAACGCAGCTCGTTGGCATTGCTGCTGGGCAGGAGGGACCTGGGGCTGGGGCACAGCCAGGGGAGGCTCCCTGGGGAAGGGGCTCTGGGAATCCCTTTGGAGCAGGGTTTGCATCTCCCCCACCTGGAGCACAGCTCTGTCTGCCCAAGCGTCTCTCCAAGGCTGATGGAGTTGGTCAGAACACTCTGAGAGACTTCTGTGTGTGGCTTACTTGGAGCATTTCAGCCACGAAGAAAAAGGAAAAGGAAAGGGGAAAAGGGAAAAGGAAAGGGCAAAGGGCAAAGAGAAAGAGGGAAGGGGAAGGGAAAAACTGGAAGAGAAAGGGAAAAATTGAAGGAAAAGGCAAAGGGGAAGAGAGAGAAGAGGAGAGAAGAGAGGAATCAAGATGTCTCTGTGGTTCTTAAGTTATTTATTGATTTTTCAATTTGGACAAACAAAGTGTCATTCAAAACCCAAACTCTTCCTCCTTAATGCGCCTTCACTGAATCAAGTTCTACAGCACTCAATTAACACATAAATAATTAAAACATTTCCAATGAAATGTCCTGTCCATAAGAAGACCTCAGTGTGTGAAGTGCAGGGCATTAATCCACACCCAGTTTTCTTAATGGACCTCGACCTTCGGCCTCGTGTCTGGCACAATGAAGTGGGAATTAATCCACCGTATTTCATGGGCTGTCAACTCATCCCACCCCCATGGAGCGCAGCCCCTAGAGGTCACCTGGATCTGTGGGGAGAGCAGCTGTGGATGGTGTCAGCTTTGGAAAGGTTTGGGCTTCACTGCACGGGGTGCCCCAAGGCTCCAATGGCACCAGGCTAAGCCTGGGACCACCTTCCCTTGCACAGCCCTGGGCTTTACCAACCCAGCCCCAGGGAACACAGCTTTGGCACCCCCGGGCAGGGGGAAGTTGCCATCGGCCTCCCCTTGCTTAGGCAGGAGCTCTCCTAAAGCCTCAGCTGGGGATCCAGGCAGGGATTGCCCCCAGGCCAGCCCCACCAGCCAGGGCTCCACACCCCGCAGGGCTGGCAGAGCAGCAGTGACCCCTCTGCTCTCCACCCCATGCCCTGGGTCTGTGGCCATCCCGGGAGGAGCAGAGCTCCCGATCCTTCAGTCCCTGAAATCCCCACCTCGGAGGACACTGGTGCCGTGGTCCTCTCCAGGCTCCCTCAGCCTCACTGGAGGGAGGTTTCAAAGGAAAAGATGCAAATTCTATTACCCATCCCTCAAGGTTCACTCCGTTAAAAATCAGATTTGGGCTTGGAACATGTCTGTGCTCCTGCACTTGGAGATGAGCTTTAATTAAGAGGTAAAATTATTAAAGCTGCAAGTTATTATAGCCCGAGGACCCCGGCCCAGTGATATGAAGCAGATGGTCCCGGGGCAAGCAAAAACGCTTTAATAAAGAAGCGTTTGCAATTCATGAGCATTAATTATGTCCACTTCTCTCATTTTAAAATGTTCTGCTTGTCAGCCCTGGTATTGTGTGCAGAGCAAGCATGATGAATTAGGCAAACCCCTTCTGGTTCAAGACATATTCTTTGTGTGGTGAAAATTAAAAGTATTATCTCCCAGAAGATGGAGTGATTCGAATATTGAAGCACTTGGGGATCCCCACCCTTCCTCCCCACTGCCCCAGCTCCCCTCTTCAGGTTTGGGAGGGCACGGCTGGAACCCGGCCATCCCAGGAGGCAGCACGGGAAGCATCGCTCCAGCCCTGGGCTGCTGACTGGGGGCACTGGGGTGCTCCAAACAGCTGCTTAATGGGACACCAGTGCCACCCTGGGCAGCCACTCACCCTCCTGCTCCACCCCTGCCACCCCTTGTTATTGACAGTGACACCAGAGACCAGAAAACAAAGGATGAGGGAGAGGCTGGGTCCCTCAATTCCCGGCTCTGCTGCAGTTTGCCATTGTCACCAACGTGCTCCTCACCTGATCTCCGTGGCAGGGAAAGGCCTCATCGTGGGAGCTGCTTGCCAGATGTCCTGCCACCAGAACCAGAGCTGGAGCCACAGCATTTCAATGGCCCTGGGCTCCTAAAGCCCACCCTCAGTCTCAGTGTCCACCTGCCCAGCTCACCTGGGCCGTGCAACAGCTCCAGGCTCCGGCAAAGCACCTGGGGGCTCTGAGGAGAGGGCAGCGTGCAGCATCCAGCATCCCAGTGCCTGGGGAGCCCTGGCCGAGGCCACTCTGCTGCATTCGTTGTCACTCTGCTTTCAGCAGCCCAAGCATTGTCTGCTCCAGGGGCAGGACATGCTCTGCCATCCCCCAAGGCCACCTGAGTGTCCCCATCCCAGCACAGCTGCCCTGCACAGCACAGAGGGCAGAGGTGCTGGCAGTGCTGCCCTCGGCCGCTCCCACTCCATCTGCAGCACAGCCTCCTCCGCTGGCTCAGCCCAGAGCTGGCCCCTCACGAAAGGAGGAAACCCTGAGCGTGTGCTGCTCTTCCGAGAGCTCCCGGCTGTGTGAACTCCGTACCTGCCTGCTGGGCATGCAGCAGCCAGAGGATCCTGCTGCCCCGGTGGGTGCAGCTCTGGCTGAATGCCTGCACCCGGTGCTCAGCCCAGTTACTGCCAGACTGGGAGAGCTGGGTCTGCCTCGGTGGGAAGAGGTGGGTCGGAGAGAGGTTTGGGCAGACAAGCACGATGCTCACCAGGAGCACTGCCCATCCACGTGAAGCTCAAAACCAAGGCACAAGTCACTGCTGACCCTGGCTCACCAGGAAATCCTGCAAATCTGTGGGATTCATCCCAAAACCCAACCCCACAGGCTGTGCTGGCCAGGCTGAGCACCAGCCCGAGCTGGCCTGTGCTGAAGCGAATCCTCAGCCACAAAGTTGCTGCTTTAAACTAAAATTGCTCCTGCCTGTGAACCCTTACATGGAATAAGCAAACCCAAACGCCCGGGTTTGGCTTTATTTAGCCAGCCCAGGTGACAAAGAGGAGGAGGAGGATGCTCTGGGTGCTTGTTCAAGGCAGGGGTGACTCGGTCTCTGACTGCCCCAGAGCCTGGCTCGGCCCTTGCCTCCTCTGTGTCCCAGAGGGGATCGCAGGGACACGGGGCCAGCCCGGGATGCTCAGCTCCGCTCCCAGGCACTCCCAGCACGGAGCTGCCCGTGCTGCAGGGACCTACCGCCCTCTCCTGCACATTCCCGGCCACCGGGAATCACTCTGTTTGCCTCTCAGCGCCACGGGGGGTTATTTTTGCTTCACGATTTAATTTGGCCGTGATTTATTTATAGCCACCCTCATAAAATATGCAGCCCCTTCTGCAGCCTGTGTGCACATGAGCGCTCGCAGGGACTGACATCGCTGCCTCCTGCACTCCAGGACCGCCCCGAGGTGACACTGCCAGGCTGCTGCGGGGCTGGAGAACATCCTTCGCTGGCCCAGCACATCCAGCCAGGCAGCCCTCCAGTATTACCAGCAAATTTCATGCTCCTGTTCCCATCCCTTCCCCGGCCGAGTCCGGACCCCCGGGTCCCTCCCTGCCAGGGGCAGCACAGCCGGTGCCACCAGCTGAGCTCGAAGCCCTCTGGACGCCGCTGCCGCCGAATGAAGACGTTTCAGCGCAGTGACAGCTGTCCCAAAGGCGTCCCCCAGGTCTGCTCTGAGACCCCTCGGGAAGAGCAGCAGGCGACCCCGCTGTGGGCTAGTGAACCCCAGGTGCTGTGGGTGCCTCAGGGGGATCCAGGCAGGCCGTAGGGACAGGGGAGGGACGCAGAAATCTTTCCTTGCGTGGGTGTGGTGTAATTTACATATGCAAATATCCCTTGATTTGCCTTGAGCCTGCCCAGCCTGCGAGGCCACCGGGTGCTGCCTTCCCAGCACGACACAGGGGCCTCAAATCCCCCTCACACCCCCAAAATCCCCACCTCGACCTTTCCTGGCCAAATAAACTCCAGCACAGCTCATGCCAAAGGCAGGCGGGCCCCCGAGGGCCGGGTGGGGCACGCAAAGGGCTGGGTGGGCATTCGGGAAAGCCCCCCCGAGGAGCTGTCACAGGGTCAGGGCACGGGCCAACCCCACCCTTCGGAACTGCCCGCCCTGCAGGGCTGTCACTGCCCTGGGACACTGGGACAGCCCACCCTGGATCTGTCACAACCCGGGGACACTGGGAATCCCACCCTGGATCTGTCACAGCCCGGGGACACTGGGAAGCCCACCCTCGATCTGTCACAGCCCGGGGACACTGGGACAGCTCACCCTGGATCTGTCACAGCCTGGGGACACTGGGAAGCCCACCCTGGATCTGTCACAGCCCAGGGACACTGGGACAGCCCACCCTGGATCTGTCACAGGGCCGGGCTCAGGAGCCTCCTGCTCCTGGGCTGAGATGGGTCAGGAGCGGCTCCACCTCCCCCAGCACGGCCGGGGCTCTGGGCAGTGCTGGGATGCCCCTGGGCTCAGGGGTCTCTCATTAAGAGGGAATATCAGAGAAGAAAAAGCAGAATTAGATACTGAACACGAGGACGGGGAGGTGGAAGGTAATTCATTATCCCAGCCTTCCTCAGCCTATTAAACCCTCCCCATCCCCTTGGAGCGGGAATCCTGCCCTGCACAGGGCAGATGGGAATCCCCCCAAGCCACCCCCAGGTGCTTCACGGTCAATTAGAGGCGAGTGGAGCAAGGGACAGGGGTTAAAGATTACGCCAAGGGCCAGGCCAGGGACACAGCGGGAGCTCCTCTGCTCATCTATATCATAGACACTAATTTGGTTTAATTTACTTCAAAGGCTTTCCTGGGGGCTGTGGCGCACGCAGGGTTGGGATCCATTTCTCTCAAAAGAGGTTTGAAAGGGGGCCGGGGCCTTTCTCTTGAAAGCAGCCCAGGGACAGAGCTTTGGGGTTTGATTTTCCTTTTTTAAATTTTTTTTTTACAAGGGCTGCCTCCAAAGGCAGATAAGAGGGAGCCCTGGGAAACGAAAGCTGAAAAAGTGGATATGAAAGGAGACACGACCGACAAAGACTGTAATGAAGCAGTTAAAGGGCTTTAAAATAAAGCCTCTCCCCACCCCGTGCCTGCAGATGAGCAATAAAACCATCCTGCCAAGTGCCAGCTGAAGATTCCCGCAGGAAAGCTCACCCTTGGGGAAAGCTAAACATGTTGAATTATCCCCAGGAAGCAAATAAACCAGGGACAACACGGAGCTTTTATCCTTTCATCAGCCTGGGGGAAGTGGCTGGTTAATGCTGGGAGTCTGGGGAGGATGCAGAGCCGGGGAACAGCCCTGGCTGTGGGATGAGGGCAGAGGACGGATCCCAGAGCGCACCCAGGACCTGCTCCCTCCTGGTCTGCGGGTGAGCCTGGGGGCTCTGCTGGCTCCCAGCTCAGCCCCGAGCACCTCCCGGGGCAGGGAGGGGGCAGCTCCTCCCTGGGTGGGGCAAGGCCAGACCCCGCGGGGGCCGAGGGGCACACACGGCCCGGAGCTGCTCCGCTCCAGCCCCGGCACAGCCCATCCCTGGCGGCAGCGGGATTAGAGCCCCTGGCCCCGAGACAGGGACACCAGCACTGTCACAGCCCGGCAGTGACGTGGCAGCTCCTGCCCACAGCCCCTGCCCAGCCCCACGAGGGGATGAGGGACCCGCGGCCAGGAAACGCCCCATAAATCTCTGCCCGAAGAGCCCTGGGCAGGGCAGCATCAATAATCCTGTTAAATAATTACAGGGAGAAGTTGACCAAGTGAGAATAGGAGGGCTGGGGGTCAGAGCCCGAGGGCAGAGACGGGAGGATGAGGGTGGGAGAGGGATGGGAGGGCTCAGGGATGGTTGCAGAGGAAATGTTGCTGCATGCTGAAAGCAGGCTGAGACCGCGCCAGCCAAGTCCTGAAGGGATCTAAATATACCAAATACATACAAAATACACGAAATCCTGTATTATATACTATTATAGTGTGTATATATAAGCACTCTATGTGCTATACAGTATTATACTATACTACTATACTGAAATACACTAAAAATACGCAATACACATTCATTCCCTATCCATATCCAAGCTCAAACCCATCTGGGGAAATGCAGCCCTCACACCCCTGTGCTTGGGGGAGTCTGGCAGGGGAGATGAGGAGAAGGTGGCTTTATTCAAAGCCCAGCAATGGTGTTGTCATAACATTGATTTTCATTCACCCAATTACTAAGTAGTGATAAAACCTTCTCCAGTCAGGTGTGATCTGAGTCTCCTCTGACAGTCTGGGAAAGGGTTGAAGCATCCAGCTTTGGGCATCCAGGTTAGGTTATCTGACACTATTTATGTCAAATAAAACCATAAACATGATGACAAAAAATCACCACCCCACAGAGTTCTTGCTGAATGGCAGCAATAAAATGAACGTGGATGTGATTCGTGTTATTTCGGTAATAGACACAGCCGAGGTAGAAAAGGCAAAGAATGATTTGTGTCAGGGCAGTTCGATTTCCAGTGCCAGGGTCACTCACCTGCGCTGCTCCCTCCGTGCAGGGCATGCAGGATAATAAATTGCACATTGCTGACAAACTTTGCCACTGAGCTCGTCCTGAAGATGTCTGAGCTGTCTGCAAGGAACTGGCCCCTGACACTGACTGACCACAAACGCTGATCCCCTTCAGGTGTCTTCCTTGTTCATTGGCACGTTCCAGCCAGGAGGATGAGGAGGGACTGGGGCATCTTTGGGTGCCTTGGAGATGCTCCCAAGGACCTGGATCTCGCTCCCCCTCGGTTCACTTTCACTTGTCTGCACTGGAGGCCTCCCTGGCTGAGCCCCTTGACGAGCTGACTCGTTCACTGGGACAGACTGAAGCTTCTGGCTGCTTGTCAGCCACTCTGGGCTGCTGAAAGAACCTTCCCTGCCTGAGTTAACGACCGAAGTTAGGCCACAATTAACTAATTAGCTGGTACTTGGAGGTGGCTGCAGCAGCGGGGCCTTGCTGGAGTGCGCAGGGGCCGTGCTGGGCACAGGGGCTGCAGAGCTGCAGGTGAGGGGCAGCAGCGGCCACCGCGCCCTGGAGAACAGCCTGGCTCCGGGCAGAGGGGCTCCAGCCCTCGCAGCATCTCCAGGGCCTCCTCTGGACTCGCTCCAGCAGCTCCACGTCCTTCCTGTGCTGGGCCCCAGGGCTGGGGCAGCTCTGCAGGTGGGGTCTCACCTGAGCGGGCAGAGGGAACCCCTTCGCCCAGGCCTGGCTGCTCCTGCCTGCGCTGGGGCCGGGCCGCGTCCCGCCCATACCCCGTACCCCATATCCTGTATCCCGTACCCCACATCCCGTACCCCACACCCCACATCCCGTGTCCCGGGTC
>VZRR01007330.1:93197-113926 GCA_013398015.1 Oreocharis arfaki | reverse complement strand
AGGGATTTTCCAACCTCACTGATCCTGGGATTCTGTTTGGGCCTCACAAATGTGCTGGAGAGTCTCAAACTGCTGGATTTTGTTAGTAAAAAAAAAAAGAATTGATGAACAGCTACCCTGCAGCCCGCTGGTGGATGATGGGTTAGGAGTTTTTGTGGGTCCCTGCAGGGCTGAAGGAGCCCCAGTGCCCTCCCTGGCCCCTGGCAGCGGCACTGGGAGCTTTGCTGCTGGGTGGTTGTCAGTATTTATCCCAGGAACGATGTGGCTGGGTCACTGGGGGTGCAGAAGCACAGAACTGAGCGCTGCTGGGTCAGTGCTCGCGCTCCACGCTGGCTCTGCTGACGCGGAGGGCCCGGCACCCGTTCAGAAGGAAAAACGAAATCAAATCCCTGGGAAAGCTGTTTTCCCCCTGTCACAATGACCAGCACCGCTAACAGGATTTCTGATGGATGTTTTATTCTCTCCCCTCGAAGTCTGCTGCCAATAAATCCCCTCTTTGTCACAGTTTATGTGCGTGCTTGGGGCTGTAACGGGAGCCGAGCTGGGAGCCCGGCCGAGCTGCTGCACAAACACACCCAGGGGCACGGGCAAAAAGGCCATGAAGGGTCAGACACTGAGCAAAGGGAAGCGATTCCAGGGCAAGGGAAGGGATTCCAGAGCAAGGGAAGAGATTCCAGAGCAAGGGAAGGGATTCCAGAGCAAGGGAAGAGATTCCAGAGCAAGGGAAGAGATTCCAGAGCAAGGGAAGGGATTCCAGAGCAAGGGAAGCGGTTCCAGAGCAAGGGAAGAGATTCCAGAGCAAGGGAAGAGATTCCAGAGCAAGGGAAGGGATTCCAGAGCAAGGGAAGCTACTCCAGAGCAAGGGAAGTGATTCCAGAGCAAGGGAAGTGTTCCAGAGCAAGAGAAGAGTTCCAGGGCCAGGGAAGCAGTTCCAGAGCCAGGGAAGCAGTTCCAGAGCCAGGGAAGCAGTTCCAGAGCCAGGGAAGCAGTTCCAGAGCCAGGGAAGCAGTTCCAGAGCCAGGGAAGCAGTTCCAGAGCCAGGGAAGCAGTTCCAGAGCCAGGGAAGCAGTTCCAGAGCCAGGGAAGCAGTTCCAGAGCCAGGGAAGCAGTTCCAGAGCCAGGGAAGCAGTTCCAGAGCCAGGGAAGCAGTTCCAGAGCCAGGGAAGCAGTTCCAGAGCCAGGGAAGCAGTTCCAGAGCCAGGGAAGCAGTTCCAGAGCCAGGGAAGCAGTTCCAGAGCCAGGGAAGCAGTTCCAGAGCCAGGGAAGCAGTTCCAGAGCAAAGGAAGAGANGGAAGCAGTTCCAGAGCAAAGGAAGAGATTCCAGGGCCAGGGAAGCAGTTCCAGAGCCAGGGAAGCAGTTCCAGGGCCAGGGAAGCAGTTCCAGGGCCAGAGAAGCAGTTCCAGGGCCAGGGAAGCAGTTCCAGGGCCAGGGAAGCAGCTCAGGGCACCCCCAGCGCCACGGCCCCGCTGAGCCCTGGCAGTGACGGGACGCAGCTCCGGGGCCCACCCGTGCTGCTGAGGCTCTCAGTTCCACCCTGGCACAGCCAGGCTCCAGCACGCCGGGATTTCCCTCATTTCCCTGCCCAGGAGGGGGTGGAGAGGCTTTTCTGGAGCGTGGAGTGCTCTGCAAGCAAAGGCAAGGCCAGGCTGGATGGGCTGGGAGCAGCCTGGGGTGGTGGGAGGTGTCCCTGCCCACGGCACGGGTGGCACTGGGTGGGCTTTAGGGCCCCTCAAACCCAACCCAGTCTGGGATTCTAAAATGAAGAGGAAGCACATTTAGAATACTGAATTGTTTGGGCATTGGCCACTTGGTCTGTAGAATTCCAGCAGCACCTTAGAAAGGAAGTTGGGCAGAGAGAGGGGTTAATTTTATTTTATTTTAGTTTAGTTTATTGTACCTTTTAAAATTTTATTTTATTTTATTTTACTTCATTTTACTTTATTTTACCTTATTTTATTTTTATTTTGTTTTATCTTAATTTATTTTACCTTATTTTATTTGATATTATTTTATTTTATTTTATTTTATTTTATTTTATTTTATTTTATTTTATTTTATTTTATTTTATTTTATTTTATTTTTTATATTATTTCAAACCTCTGAGCCAGGCCCTGTTATTTTATTTTATTTTATTTTATTTTATTTTATTTTTTATATTATTTCAAACCTCTGAGCCAGGCCCTGCCCCTGGCCACTGCCACCTCCCTGGAGAGCTGCTGGAGCTCCAGCTTGCCCAGGCTCTCCTCGGTGGGCCAGGCAGGGATCAGCCTGGACAGAGAAGGGGGAATGGCTCTTCATTCCCTCAGTTGTGCCAACAGTGCCCATTTTCCCTGGCAGGATGTCCTGATTTGAGGTTTTCCCCTCTGGAGATGCCTCCCCTGGCACTGCCGTGGTTCCCCAGGAGTGCCTTTGCCTCATTTCTCCCTTTCCCAGTCCTGCCCTGGAGAGGTGGAGCTGCTCCTGGAGCAGCCTCCTCCCCGTGCCCTGTGCAGGGCCAGCAGCTCTGCCCCCACTCGTGGCCTTTTCTGGGTAGATAAAGATTTTAAACCAAATCTCTCCTTTAAATCGTGTCCCTCGCTCGGCAGCCAGGGAGCTGTGAAACGTCTGGGGAGGGGCTTGGAGCAAGTTATTAGCACGGTGAGATTATTGTGTTTATTCCAATTTCACTGTTCACAGCTCAGCACAAAGCCAGCACCGCTTCATGATTCCTAATAAATCACCTTAAAAACACGCTTTCATTACTTGTCTGCGAGTATTTTTGTTTTTCCGGGCTATTTTAAGCTCTAATCTCTGCTGCATCGTTCAGGTGTTATTGTCGTGTCGGCTGCTTAGCGCCGAGCTGGCTCTTCGGGGCTTATTTGTTCCTCGCGAGGTGAGGATGCCCCAAGGCTGTGCTCTGCGCCCGGGAGAAGGGATCCTGTGGAATGAAGGCAGGTGTGGCCCAGGGCACTGCCGAGCCTGCTCTGCCAAAGCCTGCCTGCATCAGCAGGGTGATTAAAACACCAGCAGGATGCACCCGGGGCTTTGCGCTCAGGGCTCGCTGGGACGTTGTGTCCCTCGGCTCCTCGATGTAAAACAGGAGGGGAAAATCCCAAATCCTCCAGGGCAGAGGGATAATCAAGAGTTCCAGGCTCTCGAAGACAAGCTGTGTTCAAGCTGTGGGGCACTGCAGCAGCCCAGCCCTGCCTCCAGCTGAAGGAGAGGGTTTAGATGGGATTTTGGGAAGGAATTGTTCCCCAGGAGGGTGGGGAGGCCCTGGAATAAAATTCCCAGAGCAGCTGTGGCTGCCCCTGGATCCCTGGCAGTGCCCAAGGCCGGGCTGGACGGGGCTGGGAGCAGCCTGGGACAGTGGGAGGTGTGGGGTGAGCTCGGAGGTCCCTCCCAGCACAGCCCATTCCAGGATTCCGTGCGTTTCCCACGAGACACTGGACGAGCGCGGGAGCACCGAGAAGGCCCAGGAGCGGTGGCTCGAACAGCCCCAGGTCCCCCAGGACGGCTGGAGCGGGGCCCCACGGTGACAGAGGTGCTCCCAGGTGCCCCCTGAGCTGATCCCCTTGGAGCCCAGGCCTCGGCAGCGGCACAGCCCAGAGCTTCTGGGGGCATCCATCACCGTGTGCCACCACTGGCACAGCTGCTCCCTTTCCCTGTCCACTTCGGCTCCGTGACTTTGATGCCACGCCCAGGAAAGGTGGGTGCACTTCAACTGGGCAAACTGTGAGTGCCAGATCACAGTCTGTGCTGTCCTGCTGCCCGCTGCTGTCGAGCAGGATTCTGCTGTGGGCGGGCATTTAAACCTCTGCACAGCGATTTCTGGGTTTTTCTGTTCTATTTACACCCATCTCTATCAGATTTCCGCAGGTAGAAGGGGTTTCAGGGATCACCCTGATCTCTGGGCTGAGCAGGGCCAGCACATCCTGCTGGGGAGCCCAGGAGCTGGCTGCTCGAAGGGTATTGCTAATTACGGACCGTTAATTATGCACTTTAAAGCCTTACACACACAGAGCATCAGGTGGCTACTTGTGGCAGCACCCAGGGACTCTGGCAGTGCTCAGCCTGTGCTCTTCCCCCCTGCCCTCATCTGCTGCTCTCAAATTCTCCAGGAGAGGTGAAAATTTGTCACAGCATCGATTTAAAGCAACTCTCCTTTTATAAAATGGGATGGAGGATTTGGACAATAGGCTCTAATTCTCATAAAATGCTTTAATTTCCTGGGAAGTGCTTCACAGGCAGGGCTGCTCCAGAGCTGTTTTAGAGATCCAAACCCAAACCACCTCTTTCCTCTCTCAGCCACTGTTTTCCTGCTCCTTCTCACATCACTTTAGTACACGAGCATTTCCCAAGCCCTGACATCCTCATTTAAATTGTCACATGACCTCTTGGGGTGGTTTTTTTCTATAGGCTGTGGTATTTTTTCCTGTCTGTTGTGGTATTTTGTGTATCTGTTGGGGTGGTTTTTAGATCTGTTGGGGCATTTTTTCTATCTCCTAGGGTATATTTTCTATCTCTTGGGGTACGTTTTCTCTCTTGGGGTATATTTTCTATCAGTTGGGCTGTATTTTCTGTCTGTTGTGGTACTTTTTCTGTCTGTTGTGGTATTCTGTATATCGGTTGGGGTGGTTTTTAGATCTGTTGGGGCAGTTTTTCTGTCTCTTGGGGTATATTTTCTATCAGTTGGGCTATATTTTCTATCTGTTGTGGTACTTTTTCTGTCTGTTGGGGCATTTTTCTATCTCTTGGGGCATTTTTCTATCTGTTGGGGCATTTCCTAGCCGTCTCCCCGTGCCTGCCCTGCAGTACCAGCCAGCCCCCGTGCTGGGTGGGTCTCTCTCCCACCCCTCTCGGAGCAGCTGAGAGCAGCACTCGCTGTGAACAGTCTGGTGGTGCTGGAAGCTGCTGCTGCAGCTGGGTGAGCTCTGCAGGGCACTGATGGGCAATTGCTCCTTGGAAATCCTCATGAATAAATGGAGGGAAAGCTGCTCCTGGGGGTGTCCAAATCTCCCCAGCAGCCTGAGCTTGGTGAGCAGCTCCAGGGGCCGCGGCCCTTCGGGGCTGCTCAGTGCAGGAGGGATGGGAGAGCTGGGATGCTCCGGTGGAATTCCAGCTCGGACAAGGCAGAGGGCTGGCAAGGCAGCCACAGAAACTTGCACAGAGCCCAAGGAACCTGAATCTTTCAGCACCTCCTGCAGCCCCCTGGAAGGTCACCGGGATGGGCACATTTTGCTGGGCAGCTCCCCTCCGTCCCAGCGTGAGAGATTTCTGAAGTTAATTACGAAATCTTTGCCATTAAATATTCAGGAACACTTACTTTCGAGTACCTCAGGTTTAATTTAGGTTCCTTGAAATTTTAATATCTGACTTAAATATTTAATGCTGCCCTGAGATGGGTGTAGGAATTTAAAGTCTGAGCTTTGAATGAAAGGAGTCCTGGATTTCTTTATGGGAAAGGCTGAGATGGAGAGTTGAGGAAAGGGCCTGCCTTGAGAGGGTCCAACTCTTTCTTCTTTCACCCTACACATGTGTATTTCATGTGTGGGGCCACTGTAGGGCTCGCTCTGCTCTGATTAAGGCCTCTCATTTATTAAAATATCTTTAACGTGTCTGCAGCACGGTACCAAAAACGAGAAGTATTACGATAATTTTTACGGTCATTTTTTTTCTTGGTGGGGGGGGCAGCCGCCCAATTAACACACACAGCATTAACTTGTGAGCAACGCCAGATGTGTGGAATCATTTAAGAACCCACATTAGAGTCCAAATGCACAAAGACACTTGGAAAAGTCTCGTGAGCTGCTGGGGTTTGGTGTCTGAAAGCTACAGGCAAGGCTGGAGCGGGATGAGCCCGGGGACAAAAAGTGTTCTGGGTAAGGACAGGGTGAGAGGCTGGCCCAGAGAGCTCTGCCCTGACCAGAGGGCGAAAGAAAAGCCCCCACGAAGGCTGTGGGGCCAGGCTGGGCGTGGGGAGTGTCACAGAGGCAGGGGATGAGGGAGAAGGTGGGAACAGCAGCAGCACAGCAGTGGTCACAGAGAGGCTGTGGGAGAGCCGGGCTGAAGGGTGGCAAAGGCAGCTTGGGGCCGTCCTGCTCCTGCAGTTCCCGGTGCCAGGGCTCTGTATGGCCACGCTTTGTGCACTCACACGTTCCCTCCCAGCTTTTCCTGCCCCATTTCCACAGCCTGAGCTCCGGGGCCGTTCTCCACAGGGGATAACAGGGCTCTCCCGGGTTATCCCGACTGTGCAGGCACAGCTGGGGCAGGGCTGTCCCCACGCATCTCCCGCCTCCCTCTGGCTGAGCCACTGTTTGTGACCACGAGATTAATTGTCAGGTACAGAACCACTAAAGCCATTCTAAATCCCTGGCAAATGCCTGCACACAGCACTCAGAGGGCACCTCCTTGGAGGCTGGAGCCGGGTGGGAATCGGCCTCTGCTCCCAGGGAACAAGGGGCAGGATGAGAGGAAATGGCCCCAGGCTGTGCCAGGGGAGGTTTAGGTTGGATATTGGGAAAATTTCTTCGTGGAAAGGGTGGTCAGGCACTGGCACAGCTGCCCAGGGCAGGGGTGAGTCCCCATCCCTGTGGGGTTTAACAGCCCTGTGGATGTGGCCCTTGGGGCATGGGGCAGTGGTGGCCTTGGCACTGCTGGGGAAGGGTTGGATCTGAGAACCTCAGAGGGCTTTTCCAGCCTGAACAGTTCCATGATTCCATGTGATGTGCCCTATTCACTGCAGAGGAGGAGAGGCCAGGGGTCAGCTCTGACGGCCGTGGTGGCGTTTAAATCCTGCAGCTGCTGTAGATCCCTTCCAGGGAAACACTGAATTCCATTCCATTCCACTGTTCCTGAGAATGCCCACCCTGCAGAAGCATCCTGCTGCTTTCCAGGGGCTGTGGAGCAGCAGGATGCTCCTGCACAGCCGGGCTTGGGGAGGGGCTGGGGCGAACTTGGCCTTCAGAGCTCCGAGAATGTGATTTTGCAACGGAACTGGAGGCAAACTCTGTTCTCACTCCTGTGGCACCTTTGCTGAAGCGATCTTGGGTGGGGATCTGTCCCTTTGGGAAGATGCAGCTCAGAAAAGGGGAAGGTGGGGAGCAGCAGCAATTCAGGGCTTGAAGAAGTGACAAAGAAGGGAAGAGTGCCTAGGCCTGCTGATGGGAATTCATTAGCTGCCGGCTGAATAAGGAGCTGTGAATCTCTTTGAATGTAAGAGCGCTGCCAGCTTGCAAAGGAGCAGATGTGCTCACAAGATGGATAGTTGCAAATAGTCAAAATACTGTTTTTGGGGTTTTTTTTTTTTTTTTTTTGCTTTAGCGATCATCTTTTTTCATCTAAAATAAATCCAGATTGTGCATAGGCTGGGAAACAAAATAACAATATTTGGAGAGTGGGAGTGTTTATTTAACAGGTGGCTTATTTAGCAAATGGTTTCCTCCTACAAAAATAATATTCCTGCAGGATCCTGCAGCAGTGATTGGGAACATCTGAGAGCAGGAAGGCGTTTTGGGGGGTGATTGCTTCGTGTGGGCTCGGGGTGGGCTGGTTTAATTAAGAACATCTGCAGGAGCGCTTTGCGGAGTGCATTTGCATCTCTAATTGACTGGGGGGGTGGTGCTGGGCCCTGGAGTCACCCCCTCCCTGGGAACGGGGGCTCCAGCTCTGCAGGGACACCGGGATGCTCCCCACAGCAGGGCGCTGCTCCTGTTGCTCCCAGGAATTCCTCCCTTAGAGGGAAACAGCAGGAAGGTGCCCTGGTGGAAAAGGGGGAGCTGAGCTGAGCTGAGCTGAGCTGGAGGAGCAGCCCCGGCCCTTCCCAGCACTCTCCCTAAGGCTGGCTGTGTGCAAGGCGCTCTTTGCCCCTCGGTCCCCAGCTCCAGCCTGGGAGTCTGCAGAAAGCTCTGGGGGATTTGGGGAACTCGAGGGCCTTGGGTTTGCAGGACGATGGTGTCCCCATGCCTGGGGCCAGGGAGAGCACAGCCAGGCCCTGCACAGCCCAAAGCTGTGCTTAGATATTATAATACACATTTATGTATTAGATATTCTCCTCACTGGCTGTGATCACGGCGCTGGAACCTGGGCTGAGAGTTGTTTAATAACAATATTTTGAGTAGTCAGGGGATAATTACACACAGATCTGGCTCCCTCCAAGGCCTGGCTTTGTTTTCAGCTGGTGCCTCTTGACATTTAGCAAATACAAATGACTCCGTGGTGTGGGTTTTTTTCCCCTAAACGTTCTTTATTCTTATTAACCCTTCCAAGGGCACTGTCTATCATCACTGGACGACCCCTAAGGTCCCTTCCAGCCCAAAGCACTCCACAATTCCATGATAAAGTCACCGGTACTGAGCAGTACCTGCATCACAACCCCATGGGGTGTGTCTTGGCTTTGCTTTTCTGCCTCAGCCTGTGGAAAGAATTTTTTTCCAAACTATTTGTAATCTATTGGAATATTAAAGCACTTGTCAGAACTCCCAGGTTTTTCCAGAGGTGGGAGCATCAAAGGTAAAGTGCCTTTGATGACAGAAGTAATGAGCACAATGAAGGGATTCTCAAATTAGAGCAGCCCTAATTCTTGCCATTCATTTGAGGTCTCTCCCCACCCAGTATTTATCTGATTTGTCATTTACAGCAGCGATGCCATGATTTTGGGTGGGAGAGGATTAGAAACTGGGGAAGTTTTGGAGTGGGGGAAAGGCTGGGTTGTTTTCTGCCTGGGCTGGCCAAACCAGCCCTTGTGGAGGAGATCCTTGTGAAAGGGGCCTGGCAGCAATCCTGGCACCTTCCCCCCCACGGCAGAAGCATTCCTTTAGGCCAGCATCAGCTGGGTGAGGAAGCAAGGGAAGGAACTGTGATTCCAGATCAGAGTTCCCAGCAAAACGAGCACGTTCGGAGCGCTCGGAGCAAGGCCCCGTGTTTCCCCGTGGGGATCTCGGCTGAGAACAAAGCCAAGACCTGCAGCGAAACCCTGTCCCCTCCATCCTCTGGGAATCCTCCCGCTCCTCTCGGTGGCCGAGGGGAGCAGCTCCTGCTGCCGGAGCAGACCTGCCCAGAGCCCTGCCCGTGCCGGCTCCCGTCTCAGAAGCATTGCAGCGAAAAATTCTCTGTCCTCTCTCCCCGTGCTCATTAACCTTTACTGGAGTGCTAATTCCCTATTCAAACAGAAGGTCTAAGCCCTCAGCTGCCTTTTTTCTTTTTTTTTTCCCGAGGAATTAAGTGCCTGATGGGCAATCTCGCGGAGGGAAATGCCACGCCAGGAGCGCTCCTCGGAGCCTCTCGCCCGCGCCGCCGCCGCGCTTCCCGAGGAGCGGCCGTGCCGCGAGAGGAGCCACGAGGGTGATTAACCCCGGCAAATTAATTCCTTAAATGCACCCTCTCACCGCGTGGCCTTTTGCAGAAAGCTGCTTAAGGCGGTGAAACGGAGAGCGAGGCACTCGGCGAGGCTCCCGGGGCAGAACGGACGGGCCGGGAAGGCTCGGGTGCCTTTTCCACTCCGTGTGACAGCAGCTGATCCCAACCCGGCTCCAGCCACTCCAAACCCGGCTCCAGTGGATCCCAACCCGGCACCAACTGATCCCAACCCGGCTCCAGCCAATCCAAACCCGGCTCCAGCCGATCCAAACCCGGCACCAGCCCCTCCAAACCCGGCACCAGCCCCTCCAAACCCGGCACTAGCCCCTCCAAACCTGGCACCAGCCCCTCCAAACCCGGCACCAGCCACTCCAAACCCGGCTCCAGCCGATCCAAACCCAGCTCCAGCCGCTCCAAACCCGGCACCAGCCCCTCCAAACCTGGCTCCAGCTGATCCAAACCTGGCACCAGCCACTCCAAACCCAGCACCCTTTGTCTTTCTGCCACTCATAACACGAAGTACTGGGGAGGACACGTGTACCTGTCCTGCTAAAAGTCATTTCTGAACGAGTCACAGGGATTTAGGATCCATAATTTTTGGCAAACAGACGTTAAATCCTCTTTATGTAGGAAACAGTGACAAAGGAGAGCCACTGGTCCCCTGGCCCAGCCTCCCAGGCTCTGTTTTTAAACGTTTTTCGGGAGAGATTTGCAGTAATTTACTCCAAAGTTAATTTTTTTTCCCCTCGTGGTAAAAAACGTGAAAAGGTCAAGGATAATGAAAAAGCAGTGAATTTGAAATCCTGTGGAGGAACAAGTCAGCGCTTTTAGCAGTTCACTTAATCGGGAGAGGAACAGCAGCTCCTTTAAGGTCTGAGAGCTTTCCCAGCCTAATGAACCGTGCTGCCGAGCCCAAACTCCCGCAAGGGCCGGGCTCACCAGCCCGGAGCGGAGCAGCCCCAGCCCCGAGGCTCCTGCCCGGCCCCGGCCGAAGGGACACATCACAGATGTTGGGCACCTCCCAAAGGCTGCCCCTCCCAGCCAGGATTACCCACCCTCGGAGGAGGAAAAGCTGTTTTATAATTTAAAAAGCCACAAAACGGAGGGAGGGGAGCCTGGCCCTGCCATCCCACCCTCAGCCACCCGCTGGGACACGAGGCTGCTGCTGCTCCATCTCAGCTTGGAGCGCTGCTCTCACTTGGGGCTTAACGGGACCCGAGTGCTGCTGACTGCAACGGGGCTGGGACGGGGACAAGCTGATGTCATGGCACGGAAATCACAGGGAGTCGTGTGCCAGCTGCCTGGTTTGGGCTCGAAATCCTGAAGAGAGGGATGGATGGCATTAGGAGAGAAGAGATTTCCCCCTCTGGACACCGACTGGAGCAGTTTGTTAGCTGGCAGCTGGGAAACAGGACGGGGATAATGAGTACTCCGATACCTGGCTGATAAGGGGAATTCCTGTGCCTGGAGCAGCCCTCTGCTGTCCCCTCCCCATCTTTAAATTCGGGCTGCTGCAGGGTTGTCACTGCGGGTGCTCCTGGGCCCTGCTGTCCCCGTGCCTGGGGCCGGGCACTGGCGGTGCCCGTGGGATCCCTGTGAGCTGGGCTGGTTCTCACTGCTGCTCGTGGGAGGGCTCTGAGTGCTCTGTGAGAGAAGCCAGGCCTGCTCCGGGCCAAGGAGAAGGCGCTGTCACCCTCCTCCCACCTCCGGGATGGCTGCTGGAATAAACTCGAGCAAACCCTCGGGGATACCCTGGCAGTGGGGAGTTACTGAGCCAGCACTGTGGGACTGATGTGCACCCCCTGAGCCCCCGGGCAGAGACCCCACGGCCTCTCCCAGCTCATCCCAGCCGAGGGCAGAGCAGCCGGGGCGGGTGGGAACCGCTCCTCCCTCATCCCATACTGCCGACTGATGGGAACGCTTCACATGCCCCAAAATAGGGATGACTGAAAATGAAGCTTATGAGAGGTGGCAAATATGCTGATCTCTGCGTTTTTTAACATGAGAATTTTCTAATAAAAAGGAACCTTGGAGCTCCTCATGAATTAGGCATCAGGCTCTGGGAGCAAACAGCGCTGAAGGTGCCCCAAAAGCCCGCGCTCACGCAGAGCTCTGGGAGCAGGATTTGCTGAGAATCGCTCCCCATCAGCCCGAGACCCTCGAGCACAGCCTTGCCCTGGCTGTTTCCAGGTAGGTTATGGACTTTCCTGGCTGCAGAATAAATCCCTGCCCTGCCCTCGGAGCTCGGCGAGGGAACACAAACAGGGGCCGAACCCAACCCCAACACAGCCCGGCCACATCCCTGCTTGGCAAGGCCAAATCCAAAGCCAGCTCCTCCCTTTCGTGCCAACACTGATTCCTCTGCTCTCAGGACTAAGGCTGAATGGAGAATTTTTAACTCCTGTTTTTTAAATTCCCTTTTTCTTTCGTCAGCACTTCCTCATTCCGAAGGATCCCGTGTTGCCAGCTGCAGCAGGGCAGGAGGGGGGTGGGCAGGTGGCCCCATTCCCGCAGCCCTGTGGGACTGGGGAACACCCAGACCCCTCACTCTGCCCCAGCTCCATGGGATTTGGGTGTGCAGGGGGGCACGGGAGAGGATATTGCAGTTTTTGGTGGCACCACAGCACTGCCAGTGCTGGAGTGTCAGGCTCAGCCTCATCCTTTCCCTGCCCCTCCTCACACATGGCAGTTCATGCAAGGATTTTTAAATTATTTAAGATTCTTTTTAAAGTAATGCTTTCCCCCCCTCATTTTTTTTTTCTCCAAAGAAACAAACCCCTCCATGGCAGCTGTGAAATATGGATTATTTACCTCCAGACTGGGCACGAGGCAGATCCAGCCTTAGAAGTAAATGCATATTTAGTCTTTAAGGCATATTTATCCATGTAAATACATATTTTGGTATACACATTCTTCAAAACACAGTTCTGTGGACTCAGCGGAGGTTTTGGTAGCAGAACATTTGCCATTGTCTATCTCGAACACTTGCTCAGAAAATGTGCAAAAAAAAGCAGCTGTCACGGTGATGGGTTTAACACTCCTGGATCTTAAAAACAGCATCGACTCTAAAAAAAAACCCATTGAAGAGTTAAAAAAACCTGTCTGGCTCTGAAGGATCCTGCCAAGCTACAAACCCTTGAGAAGCTGCATTTGTTCCCGAGCTGTGAGACTTCCCTTAGCTGGGTATCAGCACAGAGCCAGGGCCAGCAGCGGTGTCACCGCCCCGGGCGGGGACACGGCCCTGAGCTGCTGCACAGGGAGGACCTCCCAGGCTGGGGGGCTCCAACGTGGACAAGGGACCCCGAGGGAAATACTCAGCTAAGCCTTTTATTTTCATGTTGGGAAGGTGGGAATCGATAGGGTCAGACTGACGGCCCGCCAGGCACGGACAGGGTGGGTCGGAGCTCCGAGGAAGCACAGAACAAACCTTCAAACAGCTGCCCACAAACGGCAGCGCTGGAACCAGGCGGTCCCTCCCCAGCCCGAGCATTCTCCCCTCCCCTGGTCCCCGGGACGTGGCTGTGGCCGCTCTGCCGCCCGTTCTGGGGGTGCAGATCCCAGCCTGTCCCCTCCCGGCTCTGCAGGGAGCGCGTGCACCCCGAGCCAGGTGTCCTCATCCCACCCTCTGTGCCTGCAGCTCCCCAGGCCAGGCTGCAGAGCCCCGAGCAGCCCCTGGCCCCGGCAGCCTCACACACAGGCAGCCCCGCCGAGCCCCCCACGCTCCTGCCTCACCAAAGCACCCCCGGCCCCCAGACACGGCTCCCACTTCTGCCGTTCTTGTGGGCTTGGGTTTTTCCTTTATGGACTTTTGACAATAAGGACGTCCCCCCCAGAGTGAAAACCACACGTGGGACAGGACATCTCATCCGTGTCACCCAGTGGCTCTCCCTGGTGCGACTGCAAACATCCAACACTGCACCGTGTGTTCCTTTTCCCGTATTTAATAAAGCTGCTGTTCATTCTATTCTGTCGCTGGAAGGATCAGGTTCCGAATATCAGGAATCACTGGAATGCAGTATATCACTGGAATGCAGGATTGGATCCAGCCACAGCATAGAACCCTCTCCCAGTTTTACACCTGTGGGTTGGGTTATCCATTTCCTTATTTTTTCGTTCATAAAACTGCACTGACACAAGACTTCCTGCAGCACCACTGTTTCTAGTG
The DNA here is from genome assembly GCA_013398015.1 of Oreocharis arfaki. Classification (NCBI taxonomy): domain Eukaryota; kingdom Metazoa; phylum Chordata; class Aves; order Passeriformes; family Paramythiidae; genus Oreocharis; species Oreocharis arfaki. The sequence continues at coordinate 100,424 of VZRR01007330.1, read as the reverse complement.
AATGGATTCTAAAATAGAGCACTTTAAAGCTGCAATACAAGAGAGATCGGGACATCAGGACTGATAAACTCAAATATTTGAGTTGAGTTCGTACCCTTTCCTTGCAGAATGGGTTTGGCCATGTTATTCCAGGTTTTAAAAAATGCCACATTTCTGAAAACAGCAACTGCTTGGCACACGGCTGCAAATTATAAGAGAAATAATACAACCTGTCACTGAACACGTGCAGAGTGACCCAGGACGTTTTATTGCCATCTTTTGGAGCCAACATCTCTCTGTCTCTGCCCTTCCTCAGCAAGGACAGCAGAGGCACTGCGCGTTCTGCCTGCACGCCGGCCTGGGACAGGTCAGGCTGAGCCCAGAAAAGTCAGAGCCCTCCTTGCTGAAAAAATGGGATCCCTGTGCTGAGCTTGGGCCTGCTGAGCATTCCCAGAGCTCAGCTGGTGCTGCTCACTGCCAAAACCTGCCATGAGGAGAAAAAACGGGGAACTGGGAAATTTGTGTCACCTACTGGAGCTCAAACGCGGAACCTGGGAATGACCACAGTGAGAGTGGTGCTGCCCCACCCCAGGCCGGGCTGGATGGGGTTTGGAGCAGCCTGGGATAGTGGAAATGTCCCTGCCCCTCGCAGGGGTGGCACGGGATGGGATGGGATGGGATGGGATGGGATGGGATGGGATGGGATGGGATGGGATGGGATGGGATGGGAGGGGATGGGCTTTGAGGTCCCTCCAAACCCAACCCAGTGTGGGATTCTGTGATAATGATTTTGTTATTCCTGCTGTCAGCAGCCGTTTGTGAGCGAGTCAGGAGCTCTTGGGGTCACCAGGGGATCTGGAGTCCAAGGGCTGCTGGCCACGGTCTCCCCAGTGAGTTACACAGGTGGCAGTTCTCAGTCAGGTGTAAACTGTGAGCAGCACTTCGCACCGACACTGCGCAGGGGGTTTAAAGAATGAAGTACCAGTAAACACTGTTTCTGAGCTTGATCCTTCAGTGTGTGACAGGAGCCTCCTCCCGAGGGCTGCAGCAGCAGGGCTGGTGTGTGAGGGCTGGGAGGTGACAGCCCTGCCCAGGGGAGCCCGTCCCTGCCTGTCCTGCCTGGCGAGGTGGCTCTCTCGAGGATGGCCACGTGCCCTCAGCAGTTACTGGAGCACCCTCGCTGCCATGGGGATATGTGTGGACAGAAAATTCTGCTGGGTACTCCAGGGATTTGCAGGTATCTCATGGTCCAAAGCATCCTTTATCATTGCTAAATCAGCCAAACCAGTACAAAATTCAGTGCAAGACAAATGCCAATTCACGTCGGCTTTGCCAGTAACGCGAAGGGGCCGAGCCTGGCACTCAGAGCCAGGTGGGAATTTGGCTTTAGGGGGACTACGGGAAACGTTCCTACATTCAAAAGAAGCCACAAAATAATTTGAGTTCTGTTTCACAATGGGAAATGTCGTTTTTTACAGAGGTCACCTACTGGTCAGGGGTGGTGGAGGGAGGAACAAAAGGAGCTGGTGCTACCCTGGGGCTAAACCCTCCCCCTGGAGCAGCGCCCTGGAGGGGGAGAGGAGCCTTTCCTCGGCCCATTGCACCTTTGTCCTCACCGGGGGATTCCTTACGCTCAAAAGGATGCTTCGGCATTTCCCAAAACACATTCCAGGCTTGTTGGAGAGGAAGAGGAAAGTCGTGTTTCATGAAGGCACAACCATGCTGAATTGGCAGGAAAGAGGGAAGAGAACGAAAGCAGTACTGCGCAATGCAGTTATAGTACAAGGCTCATTCTTGAAACCTGAATATCATGCTAGAAGAAAATCTAGATATGTGTAATATTTTGAAGAAATATTTTGAAGGCAATATTATTTGATTTTTTTTTTTTTTGAAACTCAAAAAAGAACAAACGTTTCTGTGTAAATGTGGATAGAATGCTAGTTGAGAAGGGAACTGAATGTTTGTATTGCAGCCTTAAAGAAGCACATTTTTACTGCAATATCCTTTTTTTGTTTTGTAAACTACAGTCTGCGACTCAGCAGACCATGACTGAATGCTTCTGAAAACTTGTCGATTACAAACATGAAATCACAATTAATATCCTCTAAAAGTAATTTCAGAGTTCTCACGTCTTAAAAAAGGACAATGTGTACTGCTCCACAAGGTAATGCAGCTAATCAAAAAAAAGGAGTCGAATTAAAGTATTTACATAATGAGCAATTCTACAGAAGGCGATCATCCCCATGTAAGCACTGATTATATCCCACGCTGCTTTTAACAAACTCTACCAGATTGGATCCAGTCATCAGCACTTTCAGAGAATCCTTAAAAGCCTTTTTTGGGTCTTTACATTTAGTGCAGAATGATGTTCTTCAGGTAGAATATGCTGCTGAGGGAGGACAGCGTCAACACCAGGGACCAGCAGGAGAACAGCACCTCGGCGTCCCCGGTGACCCCGTACTGGGCCGTGCTGGGAGCTGCAAAGACAAGGAGAGGGGGTCAGTGACAATTCCCACTCTCTGCCCCCCACATTCTCAGCTTGTGTGAGTTATTCTGAGCTGCCTCTCGGGGCTGCAGAGGAGTTCCTCTGGAAAGCAGAGGGAACGCTGTGAGCGCAGCCCGGCCCTGCTGCCACCCCGCCCAGGGAACAGCCCTGCTGGCTCCAAGGGGAGAAATTGGTTTTAAGGCAAGCGTTTAAAAGTGGGAGTGCTTCGTTTTTAACCAGCTGAATAACGACCCGTTTTTAAGTTACTGAGCATTAAGATCTGCAGTGCAATCAGTGGGAGGGGACCGGGTTGAGCTCTCCTGGAGAACAGCTCCTTTCCTGCCTGACTCCAGAAGCCAAAGGCTGACAGCTGTGCTCAGCTAAAGACATTAATACTTATTTTGAAGAAGTTGTATTTATTTGTTTGCCACGAAGTCTTTCTGGAATTCCTGGGTAAATACACACTAAGTGCAAAGAGAGGGGAAACACAAGAAACCAGTGGTGAGGAGCACAGGGAGAGCTGATCCCTGGGACTGGGCTGGGGCAGGAATGTCCCAGCTGTGGCTCAGGGATGGACCTGGCAGAAGCCTTGTCCTTGATAGGACAAGGGGAGTGACCTTAAGGTGGATGAGTGGTGATTTAGGTGGGATATTGGGAAGGAATTGTTCCCTGGGAGGGTGGGCAGGCCCTGGCACAGGGTGCCCAGAGCAGCTGTGGCTGCCCCTGGATCCCTGGCAGTGCCCAAGGCCAGGCTGGACATTAGGGCTGGGAGCAGCCTGGGACAGTGGGAGGTGTCCCTGCCATGGCAGGGGTGGCACTGGGTGGGTTTGAGGCCCCTCCCAACCCAAACCACTCCAGGATTCTATGAAACCCCCGGGTTTGGTCCTGGAAAGCCACAGGCAGGAGGGAGGACAAGGAGCAGCTCCCTCACCCTGCACCAAACCCTCTTTGCTTTCACAGGGTGCAGCCTCCCCAATCCCAAGCCTCGTTCAGCCCAAATCCTGGACCATGAACGTCCCTTTTGTTTCTGCACAGAACCCTGGAGCTCCATTTTCAGTGTAGGACACTTTATTTGGCGCAGAGAATGCGACACAACCCGAAATCCTCTGCTCTCCCCCCATGCAGAAAGGTTCAGGTAATAAACCCCAAACAAAACAAGATTAAACTCGGTTTTGAAGCTTAGTTTAGCGACTGATGACTGTGACTAACTGCAGGCCAGGGCACTGCCTCTCCTCTCATTAGAAAGGGACTTTCTGTGCTAAGTCAGGATGACAAATCAACCTTTAATTTATTACAAGGGCCGGGCGAGGAAGCTGGAGCATAACACAGGTGCTATTTCATTTTATGGTATGAAAAGAGTTTCCCCAACTTAAAGATAATTTGAGCTACGGTGGCTATAAAAGCAAGCGGAAAATTATGTAAATCTGATTTCCTGCATATGAACCAGCTCTGTCTTCCCAAGGCTTATTAAATCATACCTGGATTGTTTCTGCACAAAGGCATGAGGGGAGTTAATGGGGGGAAAATGCACTGACTTGGGACGACAATAGAAAAGAGTTACAGTTCCCAAAGCTGCCTGAGCAGGAGAATTGGCTGGGAAAGAAATCTGAAGGAGAAGCAAACCTGGAGAAGCTTAATTATCAATTATGATGTCACACTAGGCCTACTGGATGATATAGAGCTTAAAATATTGGTCTAGACTCTTAAAAATTCTTAAAAATTAATAAACTCCTGCAGACTTTTTCTTTTCCCCCTCAGAATTTTGATTAACTTTTCCTGTGGCTCCCTGAATTCTTTGCTGGCCAAGCAAAATGCTGTTGCTAGATATTAATAAAATCCCGTAGATTTGTGCTGATACATAAACTTTGAAAATAAACACAGCTTTAAAATTTAAAGTCTCTTTGCATGGTCTGCCCAGTCCTCGATCTACTCTGAGTAATTATTTTGGTGAGGGCTGAGCAGTCCTTGCTTTCCTGAGCGTTTGCTGTGCAAGGCCGTGCAAGGTCACTTTGTTCTCGGGTTTGGTAATTTTCAAAGCACTTTCTGATGGCTCTCTGTGTCAGACTAAGCCCTTAGTTTAGGGAAAGATGAAAAAGGTTCAAATGTTTGAGAGCAGCATAAACCAGCTGCTTTTTTCCCCCCACTGAAATATTACCATGTCATTGTTTCACACACACACACACACACACACACACACGAGCTCCCAGTCTTAATATTTATGCAGGGAGATAATGGTGGAGGAATGTGTGATTAGGCTCTAAATAAAAGCTGGAATTACTGGAGTCTGTGATTACACCTGTAGCCATCCTGGGCATTTCCATAAGCCCCATCCCCACCTTCACACAGGGCACGACATCAGAGCTGATTTTAGGGAGTGTGACAGAGCTTTGGGTGCCCGGAGAGGGGAAGGGGAGCAGAGCTTGGGCTGAGGATTCTCCTCCACAGCAGCTCTGGGTGACTCTGTGACAGAAACCAGGGTCAAACTGGGCCCCCCTGTGCTGGCCCTCGGGAAGGGGCTGGAGCCCCAGGAGCGGCTGAGGGAGCTGGGAAAGGGGCTCAGCCTGGAGCAAAGGAGGCTCAGGGGGGACCTTGTGGCTCTGCACAACTCCCTGACAGGAGGGGGCAGCCGGGGGGGGTCGGGCTCTGCTGCCAGGGAACAGGGACAGGAGGAGAGGGAACGGCCCCAGGCTGGGCCAGGGCAGGCTCAGGGTGGAGATCAGCAGGAATTTCCCCATGGAAAGGGAGGTCAGGCCTTGGCAGGGGCTGCCCAGGGAGGTTTGGAGTGCCCATCCCTGGGGGGGGTTTCAAAGCTGTGTGGATGTGGCACTTGGGGACAGGGGGCAGGGGTGGCCTTGGCAGTGCTGGGGAAGGGTTGGACTCGATGGTCTGGGAGGGCTTTTCCAACCTGAATGGTTCCATGGTTTTATGATCTGGGGCTGCAAATTCACTACAGAGCCCTGGGAGTGATACCTTCAAGTGCCTTAAAAGAAAGTGAATTTCCACCTGGAAAAAGACTAAAACGAGCTCCACGAACAGCCTGATGTCTGAAATATCAAATGGCCCGGGATTTAGAAGATGTAGTGAGTTTAAAATGTCAGCTGCAGCCACTGAGGGGTAATAATTCACTTCCATGCAGCTGGGTAAAGTCAAACTCTCCTCAGAGCCAGAGCGGCCGCGTGCCTCTGGACAAGGGAGGCAGGGGACACACACGGAGCATCACGAGGGGCTGGGAAGGGACCCACTGGGGCCTCAAGGGCTCACACAGTGACTGGGGTTGGAAACTGAGGTGGGGAGGGACCTTAAACACCAACTCAGTGGAAGGAGAAATCCCTGCCGAGGCCGTGGCTGCCGTCGGAGCGCGGCCACCACCCAGAGCCAGGCACACCTCGGGTGCCCACGTGCCTTTGTGAGCTCGACTCTCTTCCAGTCCAGAGATTATTGTACCTAATCCTAATGTTCTACACCAGCCAGCACTCGTGGAAATGTTTAAGACACCCTCAGCACAGATAGGATTATATTCAGACATCTCTCCTGGTGCTGAATAGAAAGGAACAAAGTCATATTATATCAGTATCTCTAATTAATACAAGAGATTAGGAGAAGTGCTATGCTGGAACACACAAACCAGCATTTCCCAACACCAAGGGCTGCATTAACCAGAAATAATTATAAGCTTTAATGCTGATGCTGTGTAGACAAAAGCACAGACCCCTTTAGGTTGTCTGAATAAGCAAGACTAATTCTGTTAAATGGATTATGCAGGGAGATGTTAATAAGCGTTTCATTTAACTATATTCAGGTTAATCATTCACTAAAGGAAAGCCTTCATAAATTGGATTTTTTGGTGCAGCCTTTAAAATATACAGAGAAGGAAGGAATAAACTAAGTCAAGGTCAAAGCAGTAAGGCAAAAAAAAAAAAGAGGATGAAAAAGGCTGGGCTGTCAAATAACGTTCTTTTAAAAGAAAAGATGGGGAGATAATGGGCCTCGGAAGGCTCAGGCGAGGCCTAGGGATAACATCTCTACATTTTGTTACACTTGAAGCTGGTGGAGGATTTATGGCTGTGGAGGAGAAGGTCGGCAGTCGATGAAAGACTCTGTTAGGGAGCAGCAGCGGTGGCGGGGAGAGGATGCCCGGAGAGCTCCGCAAGCAGCTCGGCAGCCTTTGGCCAGAGGGAAGCCGGGCAGGAGGCCGGGAAGGAGCGGGGAAAGCTTGACCTTGGCAGGACAAAACCTTACAGTCCCGTCTGAAAGCGAATCAGCGAAGGCAGGCGAGGATTTGTTTAGTCTTATGCAAATGCAATCATCCTGGAGGCTGAGTGCCCGAGACAGGAAATGCAGGAGTGATGGAAAATGCGGGAGCGAAGTTAAACAGATCGGTGTGAAGGAGGAGCCCCTTTTGAACAGGGTGCCCGATGGGGGCTGTGATCAAACAGAGCTTTGGCCACGATAACAACGCTTGGAAGATGCTGGGAATTTCGGTAGCGTGGAAGTGCCTTTGGAGCGTGGCCAGAGCCGCACGTGGGCACCCGGAGGGTCCTGTCCTCTCCAGCCTGGCGCTCCTCTGTCCCTGGCGTGGTTTAAACGATCCTGTCCTGGTTTAAACAATCCCTCCTGTGCTGGCACTGCTGGGGCACCTCCGGCGCTGCGGCCAGAGCTGGGGTCAGTTCTGGGGTCAGTGCTGGGATCAGTGCTGGGGTCAGAGCTGGGGTCAGTTCTGGGGTCAGTGCTGGGATCAGTGCTGGGATCAGTGCTGGGGTCAG
>VZRR01007330.1:54257-84540 GCA_013398015.1 Oreocharis arfaki | reverse complement strand
GTGGGTGGGAGGGAGCAGCCTGCCACTCATCCACTGAGTTAATCTTCCGCTGCCTCATGCCAGCAGCTTTTTCTTATGGAAATATCTGACTCAGCAGCTGAAAACGGGAAAATATTTTGCACCACTTCCATCTTGATGAAAGGCGTCTTTAAAATTTTAATCAGACGGCTCCGCACTGTTCCGTGGATTCAGAGGCTCAGTTAAAACCTGGACTTCCTGAAAATCCTGAACAGGAACAGGTGCCAGAGCACAGGACCAACTGAAGAGAATTTTGCTTGTTAACCGTGCTGCATTAATGGAGCAGCAAGTGGTAACTGGGCCTGAGCTCCTCNGCTCCTCACGGGTTTTCGTCCACCCACACAGCGTGTCCCGAACAGCTGAGGTTCGAATGCATGCTCTGTGCTCAGAGGTGCCAAGCTCTGCCCCTGCCCCTGGCGCTCTGGAGCAGCTCATTTCCCACTGTGGGTGTTCAGGTGCCCAGGGCCGGGCGGGCAGCGGGGCTCAGGCTGCGGCAGGACCCTGTGCAGGGCCCGCGGTGGGAAACACAGAGCGCAGGGCCTGGGCTGGGCTCTGCCCCGGCTCTGTGCAAACCATCCCTGTCTCATTCCTCACTCCCCGCTCCTCCAGCCAACACCCTCGGTCTGCTCACACTCTGAACCTCTGTGGCTCTGTGCAAACCATCCCTGTCTCATTCCTCACTCCCCGCTCCTCCAGCCAACACCCTCGGTCTGCTCACCCTCCGAACCTCTGTGGGTCTGTGCAAACCATCCCTGTCTCATTCCTCACTCCCCGCTCCTCCAGCCAATGCCCTCGGTCTGCTCACCCTCCGAACCTGTGTGGGTCTGTGCAAACCATCCCTGTCTCATTCCTCACTCCCCGCTCCTCCAGCCAACACCCTCGGTCTGCTCACCCTCCGAACCTCTGTGGGTCTGTGCAAACCATCCCTGTCTCATTCCTCACTCCCCGCTCCTCCAGCCAATGCCCTCGGTCTGCTCACCCTCCGAACCTGTGTGGGTCTGTGCAAACCATCCCTGTCTCATTCCTCACTCCCCGCTCCTCCAGCCAACACCCTCGGTCTGCTCACCCTCCGAACCTCTGTGGGTCTGTGCAAACCATCCCTGTCTCATTCCTCACTCCCCGCTCCTCCAGCCAATGCCCTCGGTCTGCTCACCCTCCGAACCTGTGTGGGTCTGTGCAAACCATCCCTGTCTCATTCCTCACTCCCCGCTCCTCCAGCCAACACCCTCGGTCTGCTCACCCTCCGAACCTCTGTGGGTCTGTGCAAACCATCCCTGTTTCATTCCTCACTCCCCGCTCCTCCAGCCAACACCCTCGGTCTGCTCACACTCTGAACCTGTGTGGGTCTGTTCCTTCAGGGACTCCTGCCCTGCCCTGGCCGGGGCATTTGTGCCGGCACAAGCAGCTCCTGTTCCCAGGGAGCTCTGTCTCAAACAACTGCACTAAGCCAGGTAAAACCAAGGCATGGGCTTGGTAAAACCAAGGCGAGGCATTGGCTTTGGCATAAAACCAAAGCGGGGCTGCTCCAGAGAGCACTGACACCCAGTGACAAAGGAATATTCACTCAGTTTTTCAGAGCTGCTGCTCAAACCTGTTATGGCCCCGCTCTGGGGCTCGACCATCATGGTTTTACCTACAAATTTTGGTGCTGTTTTCTTTAACCCAGAGAGATTCCTGGAAAAGCCCACATTCAGCCTTTCGTGGCTTGCCTGGTGACACGTTAAAAGCTCATCTGGAAAGTTTGAAGAAGGACCAAAACCAGCTTGAAAAGCAGCCTGGGCAGACTGGGCCTTGCACCTGTTTGTAGCGAGGGAAAGGAAAAGATGCAGCGATGCAGCTTTTAAACGTCAGGTTCAGAGTAAGGAAACGGCTGATCCTGTGTCATCCTGGGATGTTGTTTTCCATCCCTGGCTGGAAATACTGTTGGCAACTCCACCAAAATGTCCATGTTGCACAGATACTCTAAATGCAGCTGGCATGGAACTGAAATTTCCATTTGGTGCGAAATTCAGACAGGGAAAAGACAAAAAAAGAAGAAGTGTTGCCTGGAATGAGATGGGGAGCCTGGAAGGAAGCCAATATATTTTTTTTCCACTCAAAACTCAACAGGCCTTTATTTGAATTTCTTTAAAACTGACATATTCATGGAGTTTTCAAACAGGCTTTTTCTGACAAGTCCCCTAATCCCCCAAGCCTTCCCTCCCTCAACAACCCAAGTTTGTCAGCTCCTTCCCTGCCAGCTGTAGCTGTAGGCTCCTCCATATTCCACGCAGAGTTGGGCCCTCCCTGAAGTTATGGATACACAGCTCTATATACATTTTAAATCTCTGCACATGGCCACCCGTCTCATCGAGATGGATATATGCATATTTATTCCTGTACAATTCCTGTAGTCAGCCAGTTCTGGCTGATCAAACCTTCACTTAAAACATATCCTTCTGTGATAAATAAAAACACGGACTGCTCTCTTCCTGCTGGTGAATCACATTCTGGAATCTCCTGCTTGTCTTCTCTCAGTCAGAACTGGGACTTGTCTCAATCCCGTGGAAGGTGTAAATAGGTTGTATAAAGAACCAGGGGACAGCTGGAGCTGTGCCAGGGGAGGGATAGGCTGGAGATCAGGAAAGGTTCTGTCCCCAGAGGGTGCTGGGCACTGCCCGGGCTCCCCAGGGAATGGGCACGGCCCCGAGGCTGCCAGAGCTCCAGGAGCGTTTGGGCAGCGCTGCCAGGGATGCCCAGGGTGGGGGTGTTGGGGGGTCTGGGCAGGGCCAGGAGCTGGATCCATGATCCCTGTGGGTCCCTTCCAATTCAGGATATTCCATGATTCTATGAATATCTGTGTTTTAAATCCCATTAACTGTGGGAAGTTAGAGCTGTACTGGGAAGAGCCCTCCTCGTGTTCCCAAGGTTTCCATGCTGGAGTTCCCACACACAGCACACTCACACCTGACAAATGCTGAGCCCATCCACAAAAACATAAATCCATCTGGATACTGATAAACCCCCAGCACCAAGGACACTGATCCCTTGAGGCTGAGAACTTCCATCCAGGGAGAGCATCCCTCAGGGACTGGGAGGAGCCTCGGGCTGCCCAGGGAGCCTCGGAGCCGTGGCTCATCCCTGGCATCGGAAACGCGCGGGCGGGAGAAAGCAGCAACAGGAGGTTGAGCATCTCTCCACCTTCCACATCCTCCACCCTTCGCACAGCCTCCAGAAGCCATTTCACACCTGGCCCTGCTCTGCTTTCCTGGCAGCTCTCAGAAGCACTCCTTGGTTAAAATGTGAAATTCCAGCCAAGTGATCGATGTGTGATATTGTAAAATATTCAGGATTCTCAGAGCAGCTTCTTCTCCTAAGTGGGCTTCTCATATTCGTGGGAAAACTCATTAATATTGAAATCCCCACTGACAGAAGGCTTGTAGGCAATACAGTATCAGGAAAAAAACATTCTTGTATTTTACATGCCGACTTAGAGAGTGGGAATCAATGGACTAAAAACGACCTAGTTCTAGTCCTATTTTTCAGCTGATAGAAAGCAGCTCTTTTGATATTAAATAATGCATCTCTTCAGCAAGCAGTGAATAATATGATTTAGTGTGTTCAAACATTCTGCTGGAATGATGATGCAGGCTCTGAACACGCTGAATGTCACTGAGCACACCCCGAGACACTCGTTCAGCTTAAACAGAAATGTTTACCTAATTCCACACATTCACTCCGAGGATGAGCCTTCACGGGATGATTTACAAACATAGAGTTCACCTGTTAGCAGCAGCAGGTGACTGCAGCACTGAAAGGCAGCTATTTCCCACAGGATATAATTCCCGGTGTTCCCGGGCTGGCGTCGCTCGGCCGCGGGTTCCCACAGAAACATGGAATTAACGGTGCAGGTGCACGGAGCTGGCTGAGTGCAGAAACCAGCTCTTCCTGGCACAGGGAACCACGCTGGAATTTCACACCTGCCTGGGTTCTGAAATGCAGCAGCGACGCTCTGAACATAAAGCTTTCAGCTGATTAACGAGGAGGTTTAATGTACTGATATTTTCTCTTTAGAGATATTCACCTGTTTGATGCCAAACTACTCCCAGCAAGGCTTGGCAACCCTGTATCTGTTTTACATCTGTTACCTGGGGCAGAAGAACCTCTGGTGATCTGGGACGGGGTGCTGGAGGGGATTCACCATCAGCTGATGGAGATGGGAGACTGCCTTCCTTCCCAGGTGGGGTGTTTGGGAGGCACCGAAGCGGCCACCAAGCATCAAAAGCTCTTAGAACAAACACACATCCTGCTCCTAACAGCATTTAGAAGTTAAATTTGCAATGATCCAGGGTCTGTTACCCAAAATCTGGATCGCCTTTTCGTACTCCTTTAGTGTTTTGGAAGGAATTCCACCAACAGGGAAAAGGGAGAGCAGTTGGGTGTTGGCTGATGAAGCACAACTGCCTCTGTCTTTTGCCCCAGGGCTCTTCCCTGCTCCAGAGTTTGCTGCACCAATGTCTCCTGCTCACATGCAAAGCCCTCCAGCTGCAGGAACGTGGTGCTTTCCTCACAAACAGACAGAACTAATGGCCAGAAAGAGCACTGTAAATTCCGAAATTCAGAGTCCAACCCTGCAGATTCTCCTTACACAAAGTCACTGATTGATTTAAATGGGATTTGCAACTGCGTAAGAGGAGAAAAACTGGAGGGGTTGGCAGGTTTCCCGTGAAACAAACAGAGCCTGCTTGAAATGAGGTATTATTTGGTATTCTGGCATATTAAATGTGTTAGATATGCAGAAAGGCAGAGCAGGGAGCAGCAACTGAAGTTCAAGGAGTTGTCCAACCTGCCCAAGTGCTCATTTAAACACACGCTTTTGCTCCTGAGAAAATTAAATAACTTAAGGTCCTTCTCTCTCCAGCTCCAATTTTTACAAAAGTGCCTCATAAGATGTGAAATCATTAATTAAAGAAGATTCCTCAATTATTCTCTCTGACCTGTCACAGTTACTTGTTTAGTCAGCGTTAAGAATTCAGCAACATCTTCAAAGGCTTTTCAAGACACCACCTGTGAACTAATTATGCTGAAGGAGGAAAGATTTGTAAGGAGCTCCAGCTCCTGGCGCTGGCTGACAAAACAGATACCAACCGTGGCCCCAATTTCGTAACTTTTTGCAGCTAATTCTACATGCTTGAAGCATTGTCGCTTCAAATTAGGAAAGTAAATCCCCAAATGTGCGGAAAAGGGCTCCGGCAGAGAGACGCACAAGCGTGTGTGTCTCCAGGGCTCTCAAACACGGCGCTGCTTTGCATGCATTGAAAATGTCTTAAATGCTTTGTCCCCTGTTGTTGGGAACTGGGGGAGGTCCTGAGAGTTCTCCAGGATTGCTACGGATTCCTCACTTCCTACAAAGAGTAACTTCCGAGTCTGGTCTTTGAGGAGGAGCCTGGGAAGCTCAAGCAGTGGTGATGGAACACCAGACATCCCATCAGTTGTGTCCCTGCATTTCTGGGAGAGCCTTGGCCTGCAGCTCTCCCTCACCCTCCTGCGGTGAGAGACTGACTCGCCTCGGGGTGTTTGCACAACCTCTGGCTCAGTATTGAAGCCCTACAAAGGATCCGTGTCCTTCCAGCAGCACAACCTTCTCCAGGGAAAACATCCCCTGAAGCTGCACTGAAGTGGTGAAGGATGGCGGTAATTAGCTAATTAGCTGCAGAGCCTTGATGAGCAGGAAGGAGGCTGATGCTCTGTCTTCTGACTGACGTGAGACACGAGGATAAAACGAGTTCCTACAGATGATCCATGTTTTGTATTCCTGCATGAGGGAAGCGGGGCAGCCAGACAGACCCAAAGGAATCTTGGCCAAAACCTCCTGGGAGGACTTTAAACAAAGTAGAAATGTTGGAGGGGTTAGAATGAGATGATTTGAAGGTGCCTTCCAGCCCAAACCATTCTGTGATTTATGATAAATCTGATTTTCCTGTCCTAAGCAGCTATGGACAAACAACCCAGGTTTTCTGCCCCCATCTCCCACCCCGGCCTGCTGCCTTCACTGCTGATGCTGCAGCACACGAGGGACTCGGTTCCTGACACTCTGGGAAGTTTTTCATTGCCTCTGCAGCTGAATAACTTGGTAACAATAGTGCTGGCATTATCCAGCTATTTACCAGGCTAAAATTAGCCAAGTAGAGGGACTGTCACAGTGTTATTTAATTATGGAAGGCAAACAGAACGGTTCAATGCAATGTCACTGCTGGTACCGGGGCTCATTTCCAGGAGGAAAGACTCAATACTAAATTTTCGACCATTTTGAGAACAGTCTTTAAACCCTCCTCCCCCCTTCTGTTGTCTTTCAGCAGAACAGATGTTGGTTTTCAACTGCAAACTGAGCTCAGAGTACTTTCCTTGGTAATTTAAAGCTGGATTTGCTCACGTAGTTTCATAACTATTGCAATTTTTCATGATTCCCAAGTTTTTCCTCTGTCGTGTTCAGAGGTTTTCATATTCTCAATTTCATGTTTGGAAAAAGTCCTCTCTATTTAGCACCGTGCTTTCAGAATTAAGAGAGGGATCATTATTAAAGGACTCTATTCTTTTTCATTCCCCCATCTCCATCCTGCTCCCAAAAAATAGACATAATTTTGCTCATTTGGTGCAAATTTCTGCAGACAAGGACTCAAACACATCTCAAAGCTGTGTTACTTGAGCAGCAGTTTTTGAAAGTGAGGAATGACTGTGCCGCTGTTGGAGCGCTCGCTGATGGAGATTAAACCCAGAAATGGTACTGGAGTCCATGGCAACTGCAACCATCCAGCATTATCCCTCCTTCCCTGGGCAGAGCTTGGACCAGGATCAGGCTGAGGGCACTTTTTCAGGAATTACAAACCCCAGAGTTAAACAACACACAGAGCGAGGGTCTCCTATCACCACTTTGCACGACCGACATAGCGGTGACTCTTTCCTCCTTCTCAGCTTCTGTTAACTCGAAAAATAATTCCCCAGCTTATTTTCAACTGCTTGGTAGTCCAAGGCAACTGTGGAAAATCCCAAGGATAGGGACTTTTATTGCAAGCACTATCAGCGGTTTGCAGTCCAGTCCCCCCCTCCCATGCTGCGGGTTTGGATGGAGGCTGCTGCTGCAGACATCGCTCAGAGGTTTTGCTGTGGCTCTGGCACAGCACTGGCTCTCCCTAAAGGAGACAGAGACAGGCACAGTCTCTGCCCTAGAGGAGATGGAGAGCTTTGGGAAGCTCCCTGGGGCCCAGGGAAGGCAGGGAGGCAGCACCTCTGCCCCCTGAGTGACACTGGAGCTTGCCCTCCCTAAGCTCCTTAATTAAGGCACTGAAGATTTAAACACTTGTCTTGCTACTCCTGTAAGTCTGAGGGTGGTGGAACCACCTGTGCCTGGTTCTCCTTCTGCAACCCTTGGTTTAATCTGCACTTTTATCTGCCTCACATGGTTTAATCACCTCACTTTCTGTGGCTTTCTGGCACAGTCCTTCCAATCCTTTTATCTCAGTTAGGAAATAATAGTACACATCTGGTGTAGGTTTTGCCAGCACAAAAATCTGCTCGTGTTTGTCTCCCAGATGGGATATTGGGAAGGAATTATTCCCTGTGAGGGAGGTAAGACCCTGGCACAGGTTGCCCAGAGAAGCTGTGGCTGCCCCTGGGAGTGTCCGAGGCCAGGTTGGAGCAGCCTGGGACAGTGGGAGGTGTCCCTGCCCTTGGCAGGGGTGGCACTGGATGGGATTTGAGGTCCCTCCCAATCCGGACCATTCCATATTTCTATGACCAGCTCCACCGAGGGTGTCCTGCTGGGGAGCAGCAACAGGAAATCCCCTAGAAAATGGGGATGCACCACAAACATCCAGGACCTGTTAACACCTGCCAGGCACAAGGAGAGGCGCTCAGCTCCCACAAACACCTCCCGGCACCGTCAGTGAGAAGCACCTCACAACAGCTCCTGGCTCCATCCCACAATCAGCCAGTGATGAGACAGCGAGAGATCTGTAAATCCTCAAACCAACATCCACATTTGCAACAACATCAGCAAAGATCCAAAGGGTGAGGTGGTTCCAGAGCAGGGAATTGCCCACGCGGAGCAGTGCCCTGCGCACCCCCACCGGGACAGCCGGGAGAGACCCATGGCAGGAACAGGGATGCGGGAGAGGCTGCTCGAAACAGGGAGAAAGAGGACAAGACACAAAGCCTGGAGGGAAGACACACCAATGGAAGCACAAAGACGGGAGGAGACAGTCCAGCACTACCACAACACGGCCGCCCGGGTGAGCCCCGGGCAGCGATGGCAATGAGGCCCTGCAGGTACCGACCCTCCTGCGTGGGGATACTGACCTGGGCTTGAGACACGACTAGAGGTAGTAGGCTCAATAATTTCTACAAAAAGGGAAAAGGAAAAAAAAAAAAAAAGAGAACATTTGGGAGTTAATCACACATGGAAGACAAGTACAGAATGAGACAGCAAACAGTCATGCAAGAGACAGCACAGTTTTATCTCGAGTCGGGCTGGGCCTCCCAGGCCTCGGACAGAGCTGCAGGGCCCCGAGCTCTGTGCCTGGAGCTGCACCCCAGCACTGCTCCTTTCCCTGCGTTTTGTGCACACCATCGGGACCAGCACACTCCCACTGCGCCGAGATTTTTGCCCCTGGAGCTGTCGGGCTCCAAAGCATTTCTCCTGGGAGGCACTGAAAGCTGGCTAAGAGAAGGGCTTTGTTCACTCCATTGAAGGCAATTTCCTCCCATGAATATCAGTCAAGGTAACAGTTTTGAACAAAGAATGTTTTAAAGCAATAGTTTTGTGCTTCAGTGAACTTTTAAGAAGGCACATCTTTTTAATTATTGAAGTCTTTCCAGAAGAAAACATTTCTCAGAAACATCAAACCCATTTGGAAGTTGTTTACTTCCCCCAGGGCAACCGATACAAACAGGCAAAGTTAAGAGAAGACACAGTTCTCCTGCATCCAGCCTAATGAAACAATCACCTGTGGCTTTTCATTATAATTTGACTTTAGAATTCATTATTCTGGGCCTTTTTATTAGCTTTGAATAGTGCTATGCAAAATGAAATACCAGTCCCAATTAATCTTGCACGGAAGCAAGCTCCCATCTCAATGCAGCAATTCAATACTCCTCATAAAAAAGGTTTAACAAAATTACCAAGCTCAAAAGATCATTGACCATATCTTGACTATAACAAGAAACTAATGAAAAAAAATGGGAGCGAGTTGACAAGCAGGGGTGTGCAGGGCATGGCTGAGCACACACCAGCTCCTGGCCAATTCTGAGAGGGTTTTTTTTTTCCACCTACAATTGCTTTTCAGGTTAATACTGCGCAAACACGAGTCCAAGTGAAATAGCAGACAAATATTTTCCCAAATAAAAAGTTATGAAGTTTCTTTACCCAATTGCTAAACTTCTGCTAATGCAGATGAATGTTTCCAAGCTTCAAACCAATTATTCAACACCTTGACAAACACACCACGGGTGCTGATGAACCCAAATCACGTTTTTAGAGTAAAATGGAATTTGAGCTGTGTTACACTTTTAATTGACATTAAAATCCACGGAGTTGGTGACACCTTCAGCATGAAAAGGGTTTTGGGTACTGAGGTTTCCTTCCCCTGAGCAGGGGGGCAAGGAAAGGGGGCAGTGGGAAGGGCTGTGGACACACGGGTCCATCCCAGCTATCCCACATCACTTCCCACCGTGGCAGCTGGGGCACGGGGAAGGGAGGGGTGGAGGTGAGGGTGCTCTCCATGCGGGAGCATCCCAGGGATGTGCAGTTGGCTCCAGTGAGGAAGAGGAAGGATGGGGAGGATCCTTTGGGGCTGCACTGTGCTTCAAAGGTCTCTGCTCAACTGGCCAAGGCACAAACAAGGCTTTTTCCCAGAACATTTAACAGAGAGAAAGCGAAATTTGGGTGTGAGACCCCAAACTGGTTTCAGTGACGCCGAAGTTTGAAGCAGTTCTGGACTTTGTAACATCGGTGTGGGTTGGGAAAGGGGGAAAGAGCCACGGCGATGCATTTGTGGGGTTTGCATGACTCTGCTGAAAACCCCAAATCTGCTTTCTCGGGGCAGGGGCACAGGGAGGGCCTGGCTGGCACCTGGAGCCCTGCCAGGGTCGGGGCTGCTGCAGGGGACGTCAGGGATTGTCCCCAGCCAAGAGGAGCTGCGGGAGCTCAACACGAGGGGAGAGGGGAACTCACCACAGCAAATGCCCCCACACAAAATGCTCCCCTGGGAAAGGAGGTCGTGCCCCTGCACGGAGCAACGCTGACTTCAGCAGGAGAAACAGGAATTGGGGTCAAACAGGAGACTCAGAGAAAACAAAAACCTATCAGGATTCTCTTGGTTTTGTATTTTAATGGCTGTTTTAAAAGTGTGACAATAATTTGATTTAGTGCTTTTAAATTTCTCCCAAACCTTTATGTTCCGAGCAGTTACAGCCTGCTCCTCATGGGTAATTATCAGCCTGGCTCAAATGTGTTGTGCAATGATGACAAAAGTTATTTTTCTGGCTACCTTAAGTTAACAGCATCTTTTCCTTGGGAATTTGGGAGTCAATCCTCGTGACTGTGGCTTGCTCGGAAAGGAAAAGCTCCTCTTGCTGCAGATGAACACCATTCTTTCCAACAATCAGGCAAATTAACAAGCTCAGTCAGTACAATATTTCATTAAAAAGCAAAATACCCTACCCAAACCAGCAGGGATTGTGCTGGGATCGTGTCTCCTTGGGAAACACCGGATCTAGACTTAATTATAGGTGCTTAAGGTAGCATAAAGTCACAGATTCCTGGCAGCATTGAGGCTGGAAGCGAAGGCGGTGATTTCATGTATTATTCTTGCAAAAAATCTCATTTTTAAATACATTATTAGATCAAGGAGAGACGGATCTATTTCTAGTTTCAAGTTCTAAAACTCTTTGCAAATCTTTATTCATGAAAATGTTCAGGTCTACAGAGAGAAAACAAAACCAGCTGGTTTTGTAGAAGCACGCTAGGCTGGTTCATTCAAATTAAAATTTATTAACGACTCCTTAGGAACACTAGGAGGCAGGGATGTGTGGGGGAGAGGGGCACTGTCTGTACTGCGCTTTCCTGGGACTCCAATCCTACAATATCAGGACTGCTCAGATTTCCAAGGGTGCTTGTGGAAAAAAAATCTGCAAGTCTAATGGAAAGCCCTGATTTTCTGTGCCATTTCTGTGGCTGCAGTGGGGAATTCTCCTTGAGCTGAACTTTGGAGCTTCGTTTCCCAGAGCAGAGGAAGGGCAGCGAGTGCCCAGCAGCTCCTGGCGTGCCCGAGCTGGTGCTGTGTGTGCAGGACCCTGTGTGCCCTGCAGGGCCACCTCCTCTGGAGAGGCAGGACAGCTCTTCAGGTTAAAGTGGAGCTTTAAGCCAGGCTGGGTTCAAAAATATCAAGCCAGGAATGGTCTGGGCATGGGGATTCTGGAACAGCATCCCTGGCTGCCAAACCAGCATGGAGAACTGGGGATTCCTGCCCAGGTCTAAACACACCAGTGCCCCAGCCCCTGATTGACTTCCTGGCCTGAATGTGTCAGTGGAGGAATTTTACCTCATATCCAAGCTAGACCCGCCCTGGTGCACCAGGGAAATGCTCTGGCAGGTGCTGGCGTGGCAGCCCAGCCCTGCTGGGGCAGGGAAGGGGAAATGAGTGTGCAGGAATCTCCAGCACGTTGTCATGGAAGAAGTAAAGCCTACTGTTCTCCTTAAAATCGCTTTTGGTTGGGGGTGGTGAGCCGGATCTGACGCTGGAAATAACCCAGCCTCAGACAGTCAGCAGCTGAGTGGGTTTAAATGAAGTGGGAGAATAAACCCCACAGATTTGTAGCTGCAGCCCTAATCCTCAAAAGGGAAACCTTTGGAGAACATAAGCACTAAAGACAGCTGGGCCAAGGAGGGGAGGTTAAATGTCAAGGACATTTAGTGCTGTCTTTCACCAAAAGCACAGAGATTGTATCTAGAAATTCCTTTCTGATCCCAGGCAGAACAGAGCTGGCAGAGAAAACCTCTTATCAAAATGGGGAACCACCCCATGAAAGTCTCCCCAGCACAAGGAGGCAAATTACAGGGAACAAAAGGAGCTGGCTGCAAAAAGGCCAGGTCTGGGAAAGCCAGAGCGCAGCTCGGAAAGGGAACCGCCGCAAACCTGAGGGAAGGCACTCCCTGACCCCAGAGATCACGGAATCATCGGGGCTGGAAGAGACCTCCAAGATCATCGAGTCCCAGTTAAACACCACCATGTCCACTAAACCCTATAGTGAAGGAATAAGGTACCTTGGGAGAAATGCAAGCCCCTCTGCTCACAGAGAAATTCAGCATGGACCCAAATCTGTTTTTGTCTCGGTTTTATCACAAGCTGAAACCCTGGCATTCTGCATAAAAACATGGAAATGGAAATTGCCAGACCAAAGGTAGAGCAAAATTCAATCAGCTCAGGAGGCTGAGGTCAGAGGGACTTAAATATGTTTGCACATAAAATTGTCAAAACAACAGTAAATTCATAGGCAGGGGAGGACAGCGGGGACAGCGGGACTGAGAATTACAGACGTGTTCGAGGAGGGCAGGACCCACAGCTGCAGCTTCCTGACATCCAAGGCTTCGGAAAAATATGAGCTGGAAGGAGCTATTAGAGGATACAGGCAGGGAAAAACAAGCAAGTAAATAAACCCTGACTTTTAGTTTGCTAGAGGCCAATTACTTGTAATTATTTGCCCAGCAAATCTCCTTGTGTGTGATTAGGAAGGCAGCGATTCCCCAGCCCCTGCTTGCATGAGCAAAGGGGACAAACCGAGGGCGGATTCCTTCGGAAATCCAGTGTGGATCTGCACCTCCCCAGCCTGGCTGTGCCCACACTGCTCCTCCTCGGAGCTCCTGAAATAAACCCCAGCTCCCCTGAGGAGGAAACTCGATTAATTTGGGAAGGGATTACCCGAGGGAGCAGCCTGCAGCAGGAGGGATTAGAGCCACTGACCCGACGTGCTCCAGGCCCAGCCTCTCGGTAGCAAAGCCCAAACTTTTATCCCCAGAGACCGCGGAGAACTCAGCAAAGGAACACAGCCGTGATTCCAGTCTGTGCCTGCAGCCAGGAGAGGAGAGCCTCTGCCTCCCAGAGAAATCCATCCCTGCCCCAGGCAGGAGCCCAGCTCCTGCTCCAGCTCCCAGCAGCGCCAGCAGCAGCCTGGGCACTGCCCACGAGACTTGCAGCACTTTCCATCCCATCCACGCCAGTGCCGATGCTCTTTTCCAGTTCCCTGCAGCCCCCTCCCAGCACGAGCTCAGCACCAGCCCATCGCTAGGACCAGGTCTAGAGGAAAGCTGTGAATCCCATTTTTTGTTACAATGGTATTGTCACCCTTATTTTATCACCCTGCAGCTGGTCCAGAACCAGACTGTTGTGTTCGGTGCAATTAAAGCTGTTAGAGGGATACCAGGTTTTAAGAATGAAAAATGTGCTTTATTGTGAGTAAAGCCACACCTAAACTCTGGTTGTGGGAGTACAAAGCAACGCCATAAATGCAGTTCCCAGTGCTCTTCACTGTTTCAGTGGCAGAAAAGCCAACCAGCTTTCCAATGAACACAAACTCTGAAATGTTTCATCGCTTTCCGTAGCCCCTGGCCTGTGACATGGGTCTCTGCCTCTCCTCAGGGATTTGCCAGGGGAGGTTTAGGTTAGGGATCAGGGCAGGGTCCTTCCCCCAGAGGGTGCTGGGCACTGCCCAGGCTCCCCAGGGAAGAATGGGCACATTCCCAAACCTGCCAGAGCTCCAGGAGCGTTTGGGCAGCGCTGCCAGGGGTGCCCAGGGTGGGGGTGTTGGGACTGCCCTAAGGAGAACCTTTCCCAGCTGGAGAACACAAAAAGCTTCTTTCATTCCCGTGTGCATCAGTACAATTGCCTGGCTTTGATATTCCGACTTGGAGGAATCAATAACTGGACCCAAACACAACCAGCAGTTAAATACCAACTCATTAGTTAATTAAAGAAACTCTCATAACTGCTTCAATTTATGACCTTTGATAATTAACTGGGCTTATTTAAGCTAATCTCCCCCAGGCTTCATCAGCTTTGTTAAAGATTAATGATTTATTGTGAAATTGAGGTCTTTAAGCCTAGGGAAGCCAGAGCCTGTTTGAGAACCACGAAAAATGGAAAAACATTTCATAATAAATCTTTTGGATGGGAACTGTGAGTGGATGGGGCAGAGACGTGACCTTAATTTATTCTGTGTCTTTCTCTCACCCTTAATATTTTGCAATTACAATTAGAGCTTTTCTGCAGGTTTGAGTTATTACACCTTAATTGCCTCGTAATGGTTTATTTTATTTAAATGGTTTATTCTTTTATTACAGGATGATAAATATTTAATAGCTCTACGCCGGTGAGACGTTAAAAAAATAATAATTGTGAACTTGAAGTTTGAGTTCTGAAATTGCCAGGGAGTTTTCTCACTCCATCCTCCAGCAGCTCTACACCTCCAGCTGATTGTTTTGCTTGATAGCAGGAGTTTCTCAATAAATATTCAAATATTTTTAAGGCTGTGGAAAACCACATTATTGACACCTTTTTGTGCAAGAAGTCCAATGGAAGGTAATTTCTAAGAGCCTCCAGGTCTGTGGATTCCAGCCCCGAGGCCCAGACTCGTTCTCAGCTGGCAGCACAATGGGATGAATTTCAAATTTGACTTAAATTCTGGTGGAATTTGATTTTTTTATGGAAAGGCAGAGAAGGATACTAAACATACTGTTTTAATGCCCCAGTCTACTGATAGCTTTTTTATTTATCTATTTTTTAATAAGTTCTAGAGTGAACCGTCATATTTTATGTAGGATGAATGATTTTATAGTGTGAAAAAATGGAGCTTAATTTCATTTAATTTAGTTTAATTCAATTTAATTTAATTTAAATGTGAGGGGCGGTGTTATGTGCGTGTGTGAACCAGCAAGAGACAAATTTATATTTTAATTAAAAACATTCAAAATAATATTTTAATTAAAGGTCACACATTTGATTCTCTTGGCAGTAAAAACATGCAGCTTCCATCCTCACTCTCACAACAGTTTCACATCTATAAGACACTGGTAAATGCTTAAGGCTTTACCTTTCTCAGGACTGCCTTGGAATAAATGAATAAATCAGGGGATTTTTCCTCAGCAAATGGATGTTGGCAAAAGCAGCCATTCGTTTGCAGGCCACTTCTTGAGTACCAGGAAAATGTACCCACTAATGCGAGGGCACATCTTTGCATCAGTATTTACAACAGCAAACCATTAAAAACGAAAAGGTGCAAGACGGGAAGGAAAAAAAATCTACTAAATTAATCATGGATTTTATCAGATTTGAAAAATAGATGTGGGCAGTGAGAACGTTCCGGGTTTCAGAAGCACCCTCAGCACCTGCAGCCCGCCGAGGTGTGTCTGCAGAGACTCCTGCCAAGCAGAGCTCGGAGGAAAACGTAAAGCAGAGCAGGGCAAGGATTCCTGGGGTTGGGAGAGCAAAGAGAGCTCACCCCTTCACGGGAAAGAAAACGTGGATTTGGGTGGTTTGGCCACGGGGAGGGCACGGGGGGCACTGAGGAGCTCTGCTCGTCTCCAAGTGCCAGATGATTCCGTGCCAGTGGCATCGGGACACACAGAGCCATGGACTGGCCTGGGCTGGGGGGCACCCACAGGGTCACGGATCCAGCTCCTGCCCTGCCCAGACCCCCCAAAATCCCACCCTGGGCATCCCTGGCAGCGCTGCCCAAACGCTCCTGGAGCTCTGGCAGCCTCGGGGCCGTGCCCATTCCCTGGGGAGCCCGGGCAGTGCCCAGCACCCTCTGGGGACAGAACCTTGCCCAAAATCCAACCTGACCCTCCCTGGCCCAGCTCCAGCCATTCCCTGGCTCCTGTCCCTGTCCCAGAGGGCAGGAAGAGCTCACCCATCCTGCACAAAGCCCTAGAAGGACTTTTTTCCCAGGACACAGAGGCCCTTTGAGATGCAAGAGGAGATTCTCAGCACCCCCAGTTTCCCTCCCAGGGGCTCCCAATGCAGTTTATGGAATACAACAATGCAACAATAACTGCCACAACCAGAGACAAGCTCAGACAGCACTTCTGCATCCTGAGAGGGGCCATCCAATGGGCTCGTCTGATGCCAAATCCCAAAGAATTTCTCCCCACACTCGGGATCCAGTTAGAAGACACTTTAAAGTATTATCAAAAATAAAAGACAATAAAAAGCACAGCCAGTGTGCAGTCTCTATGGAGGAGCTGTGTTTATGAAATATTCCACACGGTTCACAATATTTTTCCTGATAATGAGGATCAGAAAAGCACCGTTGGGGATGTGATTTATGACATTCCCTTCCCCTGCACCCCTGGAGCGGCCCCGTACCTCAGAGAGGGGCTGCAGGCAGACCCCAGTGCAGTGTCTGCCAGAGGGGAAATCCATGGTTTAACCAGCAGCAGCTGAGGGAAAGGCTGTGGCAGCTCCCTGCTGTACCCTAGCTGTCCCTGGGGTGCCTGAGCACCCATTTCAGCTCACATGTTGCGGTTTTCCATCAATCCATAAGAGGAAGCAACTGCCAGGGCAGATAGCAAAGGGCACCCCCAAACTCCAGGGATGAGCCATCCACTGGTGTAGATGTAAAAGGCAGAGTTAGGTGAGATATTGGGAAGGAATTGTTCCCTGGGAGGGTGGGCAGGCCCTGGCACAGGGTGCCCAGAGCAGCTGTGGCTGCCCCTGGATCCCTGGCAGTGCCCAAGGCCAGGTTGGACATTGGGGCTTGGAGCAGCCTGGGGAAGTGGGAGGGGTCCCTGCCATGGCACTGGGTGGACTCTGACGTCCCTCCCAACCCAACCCATTCTAAGATTAAAATAAATTGTTTGTTTTTAAATAAAATGAGTGGAGGAGAGGAATGCCTCTGCTCATGGAAGAGAAAAAAGAGCATTTTAATTTAGGACACCTGACCCTGCTGCTCTGAGCACGACATTCCATGAGGGCAGAGATCCAAGGAAGCAGGTCCTGAGAGTGCCCCGGTCCTGGTGCTGTGTCACCCGTGTGCTCTCTGCTTGACTGACAAAGCCAGGTGAAGCAAAGAGAGAAACCCAGGGGATTTCATACGTTTGGATATGTCTATGTCAGCAAAGGGACATGAAAGACAATGCTGTGATTTGGTTGTTCAAGTTACTGTGTTCTAAAGGATAAACAATATTTGCTCACCAGTCCTTATTCCCCATTTCAGAGTTTTCCAGGGAAAACTGCTACTTTAATGATTTTTACAGCTGTTGAGACAATAACAAAATGAAGAAAAAGTGACAAAGTTGGCAGTGTCCTTTGAGCTTGGTCTTTCATTCATATGGATAAATGGAAGCTCATGAATAATGCAGATCTGGGAATCTGTTAGCATTTTCTGCTCAGAAACATATGATTAGCACTGCTCTGACTCCCAGTAATGATATTCCTGTTCTCAGAGGTCACTCTTTAAATCTGCACAACTGGTGCTGTGTTTCTGGAAATAAACATGGCAAAACAGACCCTGGAGATGCAGCAGGGGACGCCTGTGAAGGTGCAGGTCCTGGGGCATGAGAGACTCGTCTGTCACTGATTCAGGGCAGTGCTGGGAGCCCCCCATGCCATGGGAACACAGGGCAGGGCAGGTCCCACCTGCAGCTGGTGACCGAGCAACTCACACAGTCCCACACTGGTGTGGGCTGGAGGGGCCTCAAAGCCCAGCCAGTGCCACCCCTGCCATGGCAGGGACCCCTCCCACTGTCCCAGGCTGCTCCCCGCCCCAATGTCCAGCCTGGCCTTGGGCACTGCCAGGGATCCAGGGGCAGCCACAGCTGCTCTGGGCACCCTGTGCCAGGGCCTGCCCACCCTCCCAGGGAACAATTCCTTCCCAATATCCCACCTAACTCTGCCCTCTGGCAGTGGGAACTCATCACTACCTTTACCAGAAAACCAGAAGAAGAAACCAGAGGAATCTGCCTGAGTTACACTGAAGCAGCAGCTTGGACACAGGGAGCTGACTGGGAAGGGTTCACGTGAACTGCAGGTACCCAAATTCGCAGGATTTGTGGTCCATTTGTGGCCTGAGGGATGGTCCCTGTGGGATTGGGCTCGTGCCGTGGGGCAGCCCGGGGAGATGCTCCCCTGGCAGGGAGAACCCAGATTCCTGACCCCACCACCTCCCAGAGTGGAGGGTGAAGCCTCACTCCCTGGGTGAAGCCTCCTCCTGCTGCTGCAGCTCTGGAACACGGGCACGGACACCTCTTTCCAGGACAGAAGCCGTTCTCACCAGCAGGCTCTCCCACCCGAGCCATGGATCCCCACCACGCTCAGAGCCAGCCCCATCGCCCCTCTCCTCGCACGGATCGAACACGTGCCCACAACTGGATACTCTTCAACTGCTTTGCTATTTGCTTTCACCGGCACAGCAATTTGTGAATAACTTATTTAGTAATTACTGTGTAATTATAGCTCTGCTGATCCCTGACGAGCCGAAATCCACAGACAATGCCTATCAAATGAATCATTACAATCTCTATAAATTACATGGGAGATGTGCCCATGTCACGATGAGATTCATGAAATGACTAAAATTTCTGTGAAAGGAGATTAATTAAGATGGAGTTAGAGTTTAAGAAGGAGCAGCTGATCCTCCCCCTCTGCCCAGCCTGGGGGCACCTCTGGGGTGCCGTGCCCAGCTCTGGCTCCTCAGCAGGGCAGGGCCAGGGAGCTCCTGGAGCGGGGCCAGCGGAGGCTGCGGGGCTGAGGAAGGGCCTGGAGCATCTCGGTGCCCAGGAAAGGCTGAGGGAGCTGGGGCTGCTCAGCCTCGAGAGGAGCCCCAGCTGAGAGGGGCCTCAGCCCTGGGTGTCCCTGGCTGCAGGGAGGGCTCCGAGCAGGGCCCAGGCTCTGCTCCGGGGCCCAGCAATGGCACCAGAGCAACGGGCAAGGCCTGAGCCCAGCAATTCCCCTGCACAGGAGGCACAACTCCTGCCCTGGGCACTGCCCAGCCCTGAGCAGATTGTGCAGAGAAGCTGTGGGGTCTCCCCCCTGGGGATATTGCAGAACCATTGGGACACAATCCTGTGCTCTGGGATGGCCCTGCTGGAGCAGGGAGGTGGCACCAGAGGAGCCCCTGTGGTCCCTTCCAGCCTCACCCATCCTGGGATTCAAGACTTGACTCCGAACTTTCCAAGTGCAATAGAGCCACGGAACGCTGCAAGGCAGGGGGAAAAACGAGGAGCACAACAATGAACCTTAATGTGGATTACTGCCGTTCCCAATGCGTCACGGGGAAGCACCAAAGCTGCTTTGCTTTGGCACAGATGTGTCCTGGAACGGGGGCAGAGCAGGGCATGAGCAGTGCCCAGCTGTGGAACCAGGCATGTGAAACCCCTCGGGGAGGGGGACGCCTCTGGTGCCCAGGGAGCTGCTCAAAGCTGAGCTCAGGGAGCAGGGGTTTGCCACTAACAGGGAAACAGGCTCCAGGCACAGCCAGCACTGCTTAAAATAACCCCCGAAATGTGCTTCCCCGAGGAGCCACTGCTCTGCCCAAGGGTTCAGACACCTCCCTCACCGATCCCTGCTGTCACACCTGTAACAGCTCCTGGCCGAGGCAGGGACGTTTGGAATATTGGAGCTCACACTGGTTTGGGGTCGGGGTCACACCTCAGCAGCTCGGACCTGAGCCAAGGACAGCCCTGCCCAGGCCAAAGCCAGGCTGGTGCTGCTGCTGCTTCTCCTGCAGGACCCTCAGAGCCACCCCCTGCCCTGGGCAGGGACACCTCCCACTGTCCCAGGCTGCTCCAAGCCCCATCCAGCCTGGCCCCGGGCACTGCCAGGGGTCCAGGGGCAAAAATAATCAACATTCAGTCATTAATCAGAAGTACTTTTTGGAACCAGACATCCTTTTACAACATCCTGCTCTGATATTAGCAGGAGCCGATTGTTTAAACTCAGCACTTGATTAAGATGAATAAATTGAATTACCTTGATGAAGAAGCTGAAGAAATGCACAGAACTACCTCTGGCTGTAAAATTACATTTTAAAAAGCATTTCTGTCCCCTTTGATTCAGATAAGCCCCAGTTCAATCCTGACTCCAAACTCGGTTTCCCGTTCCTACAGGCATTTCCTCACGTACCTGCAGCATCCTGAACAGCTCAGCACCAGCCTCAGAGAAGGGGCTGGTGAAAGATGGGCATTTTATTGACTGAATTAAAGCTGCTACATCGTGATAGGGTGCAGTCACTCCATGAGATTTGCTCCTTTCTTCCTCACATCCCCAGCAATTCTAAATTTTTCTTCTTTTCCTTGGAATATAATTTTAACTGAATATATTAACAGAATTTAAATGATCCAGTTCTCAGGTTTGTGTTTAATTTTTGAATAAAGTTAGTAAATCTAAATATTGCCAAGCCTAAAAATCTGAATATCAGGGCAATTTATAAGAAATGGTCTCTGCAGGAACAGCACCTTGTCCCACAGCAAAATTCAGGTTATTGCTATAGGTGCTTCATGGCAGAACATTTAAAAGCCAAGAAATCAGCTTTGTTACTTTAGGTATATAGGGGAAAAAAGGAGGTTTCTGAAAAATTCATTACAGGTCTTTTTCTGTGAATAGTTCTGACACCACAAATCAAAGCCTCTGATGCCAGCGCGCTCCACCCGAGGTGTGGAAGAGCCCTGAGAAGAGAAAGCTTTTATGCTCGATTTATTATTGTAAATCCAGTCCAAATCTCCACACATAAACCTGGAGGTGGAATTAAGGATAACAGGAATTGAGCTCTTGATTTCCGAGGCTCGTCGAGGTACCTCAGCCTTCTGTTACTTCTGAGGATCAGCACAGAGGTTAATTAGTGCTTGTAGTGTGGGCTCACTGAAAACCTCTTGTTTTTAAACCTCTGGAGTTATTTTTAGCTTTCTTGCAGCCAAAAAAAATCCATTTATTTTTTCCCCTTCCTCTTTTCCTCCAGCTCACCAAGCGTCCAGACCCGCAGGAACAGGCAGCAGCTCCCAGGAAGATGCAGACCCCATCTCTCTGCATTTTCTGGCAAGCTCTAAATTACAGACACTTGACTCGATAGAAGCACACAAACTTTGCAGATAAATGTTTGGGTTTAAGCAACTGCTTTTGTCAATTAACCCAGAATTTATCTGGGAAATTATTCCAGTTTTGGCATTTTCCAACCTGTTGGATTATTTGCTTAAATACCGAAGTCTTGGGTTTAAAATCTATTTTCTGATCTCTCAGAAAACTCAGGATATACTGGATCAATATCTAATTCCTTTGTAAAGCCCCCTGAGCTTTGCTCAACAACTGGATATGAAAATAAGTTCCGCGGTTAATAACCTTCTAATGAAGAAGGGCTTCGCATTAGGTTTAAAATTCGCCACTGAGCAGTGTAAGTGACTCTCTCCTGGGCCCGTGTTATGAGAAAACTTCCTAATGCACCTTCTCCAGGCTCGCCAATATTCCAGTAACCCACTTTTCCTGCCCAGGATAGACAGTAATTGTTTTTAATCTCTTCACTTGGGGATTGTTTCATCCTCTGCTTCCCATCAGCCCTTTCTGAGCCTCCTCCCCCCATCCTCCCAAAGTTTTGAGGCCAAGCTGAAGTTTCTTCCAGACTGAGCTATAAAATATATTTATATCGTTATTTATAGTGCTATTTATAGCACTTCTTGTATTCATCCCATTTGTTACACGAGGTATTCTTTGGGTTTTCAATTTTCTTTGATTTACTTCAAGGTTTTCTACTCTGTGAGGAGAAACTCGAGTCACAGCGAGCTCTGGCCACGGGTGCTCCTCACCCTGAGCGGGGCACGGGCAGGGAAGTAAATTCCATGGATGACCTGGAATGTTTTAATCATCGTTTGGACAATGCTCCCAGGGATGGCCAGGGTGGGACTGGGGGGTGTCTGTGCAGGGACTTGGATCAGTGATCACTGTGGGCCCCTCCCAGCTCGGGATATTCCACGACTTTGTGACAATTAACTGATAACTTGAGATGAAGATTTGGCCACACTTCAACCCCTCTGATTTATCCAGGTGGGTAAGGAGATGAGTCTGAACCCCATGAGCTGTGGGTAACTGCAATATTTGTGAATATAAACACAAATGGAACAAACCAGAGCATCGGGGCAACTTCAGCAAGACCCCACAGCAAAGACCCCTGGGCTTTTGTTAGATTTTCGTTTGGTTTTTCCCTGATCCACTCTCAGGCCTTTAAATTTCTGCTAAATGTCAAGGAGAAACTTGTGTTCCTGGCCTTGCTCAAACGGGTTATTTCTGCCTCATCCCATCTCAGTCACTTATTGTCATATAATTCATAATAAAGCTCAAGCTGGAAAATGGATTTAGAGAAAATTCCTTCATAACTCTCGGTAATTGTTACCTGGAGCAGCAGTTGGCATCCATATGGAAGGAGCTCAAGCCCAACATTTAACAGAATTATTATGACTTACATAAATGGGGGATTTGGCCATTTATCTAATTCCCTGTGAATGTATGAATGCAAGGTGCCGAGTTTGTAACTGTCTCGGCAATCTGTTCTGGAATGGCTCCCCCGGTCCCTGCGCTGGGAGGGAGGCTCTGGCTCAGCTGAGCTGCTCAGCTGCGTTTCACCCTGGGAGAGAGGAGGGGAGAGGAGACAGGGAAGGTTTTCCCTTTGTCTGTGGATCCCACTGGGGATGGCTGGAAGTTTTCAGAGCTGTTTTCCACGCCATTCAAATGCCCTGGCTGAATGCACCCGGATCTCTGAGGAGGGCTCCCATGGGTTTATGACCCTGCTTCTCTGATGCCCTGAATTCCAGGAGCTGGGTCCGTGTCCAGGATGGGGCCCTCCCATGATGGATCAGGATCAGCTCTCCTGGAGCAGCCAGTCCTATTTGCACAAGTTGGACATGGAAAGGACACCGAGACCTTGGCTCAGAAATGCCCCAGTGGAGACAGAGCCCAGAGGGGAGAAAGCGAAATTCCCCTCAGGCTGTGAGGGAAGAGGCAGAGCCCGGACCTCCCGAGCTTCCAGCTGGGACATGCTCCAGGCAAAGACGTGGCTTGGCTTTGTGAAGGTGCACCAGGAACCCTCTGGCTGCGGCCTGGGTGTCCCACGCCCCTGAGCAGGAGCCAGAAGCAGCTCAGAGGCTCAGATGCGTGACCACCCCTTTACAAAGTGTTTGGAATCTCCTGGAATTGATTTCAGATCGATTCCCCATCCATCACCCCTCCGGAGGTGCGGAGGGAGAGACTTCCTCTGCAGGCCCAGCAGGAGCTGGAGGAGCTCAGCACAGTGACTGCACCCAGGGGCAGGTCTGGGAGGGATGCAAGGGAAAATGAGCTGCACGGCACCAGTCCTCTGCACAGAGATGGCTCCAGGAGACCTCGGGCTGGATGCAAACCTTATTAAATCAATAACTGTCCTCTGACTGATGGCAGCAGGCTTTCAGGAGGCTCCTAATGAGAACAGGAATTTTCATTTAAGTTGATAAATATATATATACCTGCACACACTTTTTATATTATATTTTCTGATGCAGACCAGCCCGCCTGCCTGAGACAGAACTATGCAAATTGAAATTTGATTTGCTTTCCAGGCCGGTACTTGAGAGATAAAAAAGCAAAATATTTCTTAGGTAATTGGACAACAGCAGAAACTGTGGACACAAAGGGAATTTCCCTGGAGAGTGTATTTCTCTCCAGAAATGTCAGATTTGGTGGGCCAGGCAAAGCTATCGAGCTAAAACTGAGCAGAAACCTGTCACATATCCGAAGGCACTGAGATATGATTTCTCAGTCAATAACAGGAAACTGCTGAGTTTAACGATGACACTGAGCTCTGTGAGCAGCCACGACCCAAGCAGTGCTGGCACGTTAATTAAGTCTGTGCAAATTCCTGATGGACCTGCCCACACCCAGCCTGGGATAGGGGGAGAAATCCCAAGGGAGATCCGGGGTCAGGGCTGGCAGGGGGAGCCCAGAGCTGGCTGCAGCGGGGGCACTCCAGGCAGAACCTTCTACAGCGGCACTGCCTGTCCCTCCCTGTGCCCACATGCCAGCTCTCCTGCCTCCTGAGAGCCCTGCTCTCTCTTCTGCCCACAGTGACTGCGGTGGGTGGAGCAGGCTTCAGCTGGGTTTAGATCCAAAGAAAAGTTCCCAAAGGGAAGAAGAAGCACGAGTATAAGATGCCCACAATGTGGAGGCTCTCTCTGGACCCCAGGGAGCGAGCCCAGCACCTGCCAGGAGTGGGAGCAGCATCAGGGCTGTGCCCTCAATTCCCTCCTTTCACACAGGACCATTCAGGCTGGAAAAGACCTCTAGGACCATCGAGTGCCTGACTGAGGAGATCTCAGCCCCCTTAGGTCTGGTCCTGACTGCCAGGGCTTGGCAGAGTGGGAAGCAGTGCCAGGAATCACCGTGAGGATGGTGCCCTGTGCCCTGGTTTAGCAGAGGGGTCACAGCAGGGCCCTTTCACCCCTAAGCAGAGACCCTCGAGCCCCCTGCACCCCTGAGGCTCCAGCAGCCAACACCAACAGCTCCTGGTGCCACTGGGGAACCACTGAGTGCGATTTGTAACGAGCTCATTTACATTTGGGGGAGAAAACTCATTTTATTGATGTTTCCGATACGCAGCCGATGTATTGGGAATATTAACACACGAGTTTAATTAGGAATCTCCGTGCAGGAGCCAGCACACAAGGCAATCAACACATGGAAATTGAGGGCACGGTCTGGCGCTTCCGGAATGTTGGAGACAAGATTCCAAGCGTGTGGCACTAACCAGGAGTGCACCGTCAGATGCTTGCTCAGTGAAGTCCTTGCGTGATTAAATCAGCACAGAAAATACCACCACATCCCTCTCACACGGCTCCTTCTCCTTCCAAATGTCACTCCTGACCTCTTGGGCAGCTTTTTGCAGTTATTTACATTTTTTTCATAGTTACTGGCAATACATCCAAGGATTCTGTATAAGCATGGATATCACTAAGACCTCTGGATCAAATTACCAGCCATGTGAAGAAGCAATTTCTCTGGCAGCTACTAGGAAAGGACAAGGATGCTTCCTGTGGATTGCAAGGCTTTCTTAAGAAAGGCGCCCCTTATCAGTCAGGTTATTTATAGGATTCCTGGAAATAGTAGGGAATGTATGGGAGGTGCTCTTTGGAACACAGGAATAATACCTTTACTTAGGAATACACACCCATCTGATAGAGGAGTGATGATTATTTACATCTTCTGAGCAGTGGTGGCTTTACCTGAGCCCAGGCTTTTGCTGGGGGCCTTGTCCTGACACTCCTTTACCCTCCTCATGGCTTTCTGCCAGCTCAGGGTTCCTTGATGGATCACAGAGAGCCAGAGCCCTCTCCACAGGAAAGGAAATAATCCTTTTCCTGCTGCCCTGGGGTTTTATGCATTTGGATGCAGATCCCAGTAATGGAGATTGGGCCCAGTCCTGTCCCCGAGAAAGGTGCCCAGCTGTGCACAGCAGCTGTGTCATTTCGGCACATTATGGACACTATGGACACGATGTGTGCTGTATGGGGATGTGCACAGAAAAAAACCACAGATTTTCTAACTCTGCTGCAGCACATTCGTTAAACAGCCCACCCTGAGGGCAGAGAGCAGCCAACGGCCACTGCCCAGCCCTGCTGGGCAAGGAGCCCACAGTGGCACTGCAGGGGTGCCCCGAGCTCGGGGGGCACAGCACAGGGCCACTCTGGGGGCTGAGCTGCTCCCACTGTGGGGAATTTGGGATCCCCCCTCCCATGTCTCTGCACACCCCAGGGGTTTCCCACGGGATGGGGTGTCCCAAGCTCCCCCAGGTCACAGCACAGGGCCACTCTGGGGGCTGAGCTGCTCCCACTGTGGGGAATTTGGGATCCCCCCTCCCATGTCTCTGCACACCCCAGGGGTTTCCCACGGGATGGGGTGTCCCAAGCTCCCCCAGGTCACAGCACAGGGCCACTCTGGGGGCTGAGCTGCTCCCACTGTGGGGAATTTGGGATCCCCCCTCCCATGTCTCTGCACACCCCAAGGGTTTCCCACGGGATGGGGCTCCCGAATCGCTGCCTTTACGAGGCCACTGCTCTCCTCAGAGTGCGTCACACCAGTGCAGCTACAGACTGCAACACTCCCTGGAATAAGGCAGCAATTCCATTTGAACACTCCTCAAGTAACAAATGGATCTATACTTAACCCCACATTTGGTTTCTGAGCGCTGCAAGCAAGGAGAACTCGCAGCTCCCTCGCACATACCTGAACCAGCACATATGGCCCACTCTCCCTGCCAGGAAAATGAAATGGAGGAGTTTCACAGGAGGAGATTCTCGCTGAAGGATTAAGGAGTCCGCACTTAACAAGTTGCCACCCTGAGAATTTTTCTTGCTTTAATTTTTGTTGTTTTTTTAAAGGGCTAATGCTTGTAGATAATACTAATGTAAATCATAAACAAAGGAAAAACTCCACCAAATGATCCTGATTCCCAACCAAAACCCAGATCACCACCTTTGGGACACCTCTCCTTGTTTTGACTGGATTAAAACAATCACAGTATGAAATAAGGCATTTCAGCTTGGTCTTTGAGTCAAACCTCTGAGCCAACAGCCCCCATTTCCCTCCCAAGGTCAGGAGCACGCCCAGATTTCTGTATTTTCTCTCAGACCATTCTGCTTCCCACATCCCCTCTCTTTCATGATGGAGAACATCTATTTCTATGATTGGCACCAATGCACTTGGTACTTCTATGACATTTTCAACCCCTGCCTCTCGAAGAGCTTTTCAAGGGTGGCTACAAGGCACCTCACAATTTAAGATGGAAAAAGCCTGGCAGCAGCTCAGAGACAGATTCAGCTCTGCTCTGTTCAAATGAAGCCAGACCTTCCTTCTACCTGCTCTGAATTGCAAATACACCAAATTCCAGCTCCTTCTGGCATAATACTCCTTTGTTTTCACTTGCATTTCCTGTCTAAAATAAGTGTAACGTCGTTCCCGCTTTGGTAATGATCCCTCCAATATTAAATAAACGGCAGCAAAGGCTCCCTGTTATTTTGTGCCTTTTACGTCTCTTCTGCAGGAATTTAGAACCTCCTGACAACACACATCATATGGGGAGTAAGTTCAGGAGGAAATTTCATGGCTGGAAGGCAATAATTGTGGGATTTAAGCAACTGAAACTCCACATTTCCACTCAGTGAGGAATATCTTTACGTGCAGGATACACCCTGAGTTTTGTCTCTCCCTTTCAGCACCATCAGAACAGAGCAGCACCAGAGCTCCACCAGGAACACCTCTGGATCCACCAGCCACTGGCTGAACATCCAACAGCACTGCACAGCTAAAACCACCCCCAAACAGGACCTTGGAGACCCATTTTGGGCAACCTCCACGCTGCGCATCCAGCGCTTTGCCTCTTACACTGCTCACTGTCTTTTCCAAAAGACTTCACCGC
Source organism: Oreocharis arfaki (assembly GCA_013398015.1). NCBI lineage: Eukaryota > Metazoa > Chordata > Aves > Passeriformes > Paramythiidae > Oreocharis > Oreocharis arfaki. The sequence goes on along the minus strand of VZRR01007330.1, from coordinate 57,069 downwards.
CCTGCCTCAACGACTGACAAACCGAGGTGTGACAGAGCTCTGGCACATCCCGCTCCTCCAGCTCAGGGTATCCCTTGGAACGTGCTGGGGAAGCTCTGACCTTTGTTTGCAGTGGCCCTTTAGGGACCTGTGGTTGCCACTCTGAGCAGGAAGCCGTGGCTGTGCGAACTGTGCCCCTGCACCGCCACGGCGGTGGGGGGTTAGCGGGGATTTCTGGCAGATCCACAGCAGCCCCCGATCCCCCAAAACGTGCCACGGCTCTCGGAGCCCAAACCCTTCCCCAGCACGGAACAACCACCAGCAGGTGCAGAACCTCCGAGGCCCGACGAACGCAACGGCATTTCCCGGGTATTTGGAGGGAACAAGCACACGGCTCCTTTTTGGCTTTGGAACCCACGGCTGTGGGAGGCACCAACCCTGAGCATTTGCCACACGTCCCCGTTACTTACGGTTGAGAGGCAGGCTGGCATTGGTCGTCCCTAGCTTGTTGGCAGCGACACAAGTATAGTTGCCAAAGTGCTCTTCTGTCACATTGGTAACAGTAAGAAGGGATCTTGTACTATAATTTTTAATAGTGATTCCTTGTTGACCATTGAGCAGTCTAGAAAGCAAAAAGAAAATGTCTATAACTCATATACCACAACCAAGGTTTATTTTTCATATCTCTCTTCTCTTTGCTGGTTTCACAGGCAGCGCTGGGAGCACCGGGAGCCGAGCACGGCTCCTGGCACGCTGCAGAGCTCACGGCCAGCCCTGGGCTGGGGGTGCCGAGGGAGCCGTGCTGCCTGCTGTCCTGCAGCTGAGAGAAAGGGAGCACCCACAGCCCCTCCTGCCTCGAGGAGCGGGGACAGAAACTCCCGGCTGCACTCCTGGGATTTTAAACTGGGCAAAGCCAACTGGAAATTGAAATACCCTCCCTGGGGCAGAAAGGTGCTGTGGTAAGTCTTTCTAAGAGGGTTTTTCCAGCCTCTGGAGTTTGTTGTGTCCTTTCCCAGCTCTGGCTGGTGGCAGGTGAGGATTAAGAGCCAGGATTGGGACCATGGTTTCGTTTATGGGGATCTAGAGCTGCAAATGAGCCTTGCAATTAGGGGCAAAGTGCTCCAGCAGCACTGCTGAGGCAGCAGCCTGGGCAGGATCAGGTAATGAAGCACAGGAAAAAGCCAGATCAGGAGTCTTTTCACCCAGCTTTGAACTTCCCACCCGAAATTCACGGGAAAAATGCAGGTGTTTGGGTACTGCTCCCAAAGCCATGTCAGGAGCATCGCTGGGCACCAGGACAAGGCAAGAGGACCAACTTTAATGATGTTGTCGTAGGCAAACCACGTCTGCTCAAACAAGGAGACGAGAAGGGGAACCGTGTTATTAAAAACTCGCTACAGTTATTACTCATAATTCCTTCTATTTCCCATAAGGAGCAGAGTTTTGGATTAAGAATACAATTTTTGTCTGCTATATTGAAGGATATAATCATATATCCTGGGAATTAATGCCATCTTCCACCGTTCTGTCTGAAAGCCTCGGCAAATCTGTCATTAATTGCACTTGTGCAGGTTGTGGACCGAACATTCCTCATTGTTATGTCAGTGCCTCTCTTCCCATCGGGTCCCTGCAGGCTCACACAGGGATTTCCCTTCCCTGGGCACTTTGTGTTGCTGCAAAGGACCCTGCTCTTCCAGCCCAAGGTTGGGGAGAGGACACAGCACATCCCATGGACAGAAAACATTGCAAAATGGGATTGAAGTGCCTGTGTTGGGGTGAACATTGCTCTTGGAAGATCCATCTTTTGTCCAGAAAGAGAGAACTTCCGTGCCAGGTGGAAATTTGTCCACTCGGCCTCTGGATGTTCTCCTTCTAAACCCACCGATGTCTGTCCCTCTGTTTCCTGCCTCTCCTGCAGCAAATTCCAAAGGAGTTCTTCACTCCCAACCCCCCTGCTGTGCTGCTCCCACGCCTGCCCGAGCTGCAGCCAGGGTCACTGTCCCTCCCTGCTGCCTCTCCAGGTTTGATCCCTGCCCCTCTCCCAGGGACACTCGGGGTACCAGAGCCAAAACTCCGTGTCCACCTCTGCCTGTTCCTCCCTGTGAGGGTGGGGAGGCCGTGGCACAGGGTGCCCAGAGCAGCTGTGGCTGCCCCTGGATCCCTGGCAGTGCCCAAGGCCAGGCTGGATGGGGCTGGGAGCAGCCTGGGATGGTGGAAGGCGTCCCTGCCATGGCGGGGGATGGAATGGGATGGGATTTAAGACCCTCTCCAACCCAAACCAGTCTGGGATCCTGTGGTTTGTACCAGCTGTTTCCAAGCCAGCTCCACCCTTTCAGCCCGTAACCAGAGCTTGAACTGCAGTGTCTCCATTTCAGTTGTAAGGTTTATCTCCTTTTTTCCCAAGAAAAAACGGAGTGTTGGGATGTTTGCTGTCCCCATGCCCTGTCACAGGTCACATCTGCCTCAAAAAAACTGAGAGTGTCTGCCTGCTGTAACCTGTTCCCTTCCCCAGGCTGCCCCAGGGACGAGGCCCCAGCTCAGGACCCTTCCCCTTCTCCCGTGCCCCCTTCCTCCCACCGCTCCCACATCCCCTTCCCTCGTGTCCCTGCTGGGAAGGGGCTGGCGCTGGGGGGTCAGGACTGGGAGTTCTGGAGCAAATGGAGCTGGAGAGAGATGCACATCAGTGAGCCCCACAATTCCCAGAGCAGGAGCTGGCCCGAGCTGCACAGGCTCCAGTCCGGAGGGTGTCTGTGTGCAGCTGGAGGCAGCAGACGTTCTTCCTTGAGAATGAACGCTCCGTGTGCTGCTGGGCTGTGCTCACACTGGGCACACG
>VZRR01007330.1:39526-53581 GCA_013398015.1 Oreocharis arfaki | reverse complement strand
GCACACGTTGGGCACTGCCCTGGGCTGTGCTCACACTGGGCACACGCTGGGCACTGCCCTGGGCTGTGCTCACACTGGGCACACGCTGGGCACTGCCCTGGGCTGTGCTCACACTGGGCACACGTTGGGCACTGCCCTGGGCCTCGCTCACACTGATCACACATCCCTCCCTGCCCTGGGCCTCGCCCCAGGACTCCCAGGCTGGAGCAACATTTGGGGTGTGCAGCCACCCTGCACGAGCCTTCCCCTTTTGCTCTGTGCCACTGACAAAGGGAAGAGCGATCTCCTTTTCATTCCAGGGATGGCTCCCACGCATCCCCAGCTCCCCACCAGTGCCAGCCCCCGGGGCCCTGCCTTTGCTTTCATCTCAGAATACCTGCACGTTGTTATAATTGATGAAGCCATGATAATGAGTTTTGTTATTTCAAATGTAAGTCTTGTTTGCTTTGAGAAGGGAAAGGGAATTAATATTTTAATATTTTATTTGGGTGACTTTCGGGCTTCTTCCCTGTGGCTGTTTAATGTCGGAGTTCTAATTTCCGTAACCCCAGAACACAGCCTGCGAGCAGACGTGGGTTCAGAGCTGGCACAGCGAAGCCATTCTGCTCTCCACGGGGAATCCTCAACAATCTTCAAAGCCACACACATTTCTAACACCCCATCCCTGGAAGTGCCCCTGGATCCCTGGAAGTGCCCCTGGATCCCTGGAAGTGCCCTAGGCCAGGCTGGGTGGGCCTTGGAGCTCCCTGGGACAGTGGAAGATGTCCCTGCCCATGGTGGGGCGTTGGAACAGGATAGACTCAAAGATCCCTTCCAAGCCAACCATGGGATGTTTCTATGACAATTTCAAGATACTTTTATTAACTTCTCCCCCCAATCTTGTCTTGCCAGCTCTCCCCACCCTGTGCAGCAGCACCTGTGGGAAGTTATTGAACAGAACTCCTGGGAGCCCGGTGATTAGGCAGAATTAGCCCTCTCTGCCTCAAAGACCAATAACTTTAACTCAGTGCAGTCTGTTAGCTCCTCTGTGTTTAGCCTTAATGGTTATTTCATGATGAGATGATCCCTGGAGTCTGGGAATGGTGGGTTTGGATTTACATTAATCTCAGTAACAACAATGCAGTTTCCACCCCCAAAAGCCTTGTTCCAGACACTGCACACGCAGTTATGATTTCAGGGCTAGCTCCCACTGTTAATTTATTGAACAATCCATCCATATTTCAAAAAAAAAAAGAGTCCCAGTCCAAGAGTATCTGAAAAAAAATGGGATTCTCTCTATTGTGTTAGCAGAAGATGCAGCAGGGTATGCACTCCCGGGATGTAAAGTCAGCCATGGAGTACAGCTGCAGATTATCTGCAGGGTAATGTAGGCGCTGCTGTGAGCCCCCTCTGAGAGCTGCATCTTCTCAGCTCTGCAGTGAAGCAGCTCTGCAGTGGCCGAGGCTCATCCTGAGCTGGCTGCCCATCACCCAGAGGCAGAGGGGAGACACGGGATCCAAAACCAGCCCGTGGGTATTTTCCTCTTTCCTGCCAGGGATGGGGCTCAGAGATCCCCAGCACCAACAACAGCTCCCAGGATACCCTGAGCTGAAAGGGACCCACAAGGATCATCAGAGTCCAACTCCTGAAGGGATGAAGCATTAGATTTAACCCCATATTTGAGCAGAAAGACCCAGCAGGACAGAGAGTTTCCTGCTGAGGTGAAACACCAACCAAAACAGGAGCAGAAGCACAACTTGGGTGTCCTGAAATGCTCTGCTTCGCCTTTCCTGCTGCTGCCGCGGCACTGAATGTGCTCAGCAGAGAGGAATTCGGTCAGAGTTATAAATAGAAAGGTGATCAGCATGCTGGGAGTTGCTAATTGAACCGAGAGTGCCAAAACCTGCTCTGAAATACTCCCCACAGAAAGGGCGTTTGTGCTGCAACTGCCCCCAGGACGGGCACAACACAGCCATGAGCAGCCACAGAAGGGGATGCAGATGGATTTTACCATCGGGGGAGAAACATTTCCTGGTCCACATAGGAAAGGTCAGCTTAAGAGAAGGTTTAGGATATGGTGGGATGCAATGGCTCAGCAAGGAGGGAGGAGGACAGCAGCTCATGCTGCAGGAGGGGAGCAGCTGAGAAAGGAGCTGACAGATGGCTTTCTGTGAAAAAGGATCATTAATATTCTCCTGCCAGCTCCCAGGTTTAATGGGATGTTCGAGCTGAAAAACCCAGCACTTCGGAGCTGGGAAATTCCTGAAGCTCCCCAGTTACAAGGGACAATATCCACCTCCTTTTGCACCACCGTGCGAACCCAACAAAAATGAGCTCCTGCACAAGCCAAGAGCTGTGACCCAAAATGTCCTGCTCGAAAGAAAAACATCTCCCTGTTTAATGAGCTGCCTTTAAAATCGAGGTGACTCTGCAGAGGTGCCTGTTGCTGCCCCACAGCCCCTGTGACCCAGAAGGGCAGGGGGCTGCACACAAACCCAAAACACAAGGTCAGGTTTTAGGGGTTCAGGCAGGGAGAGCTCCCCTGACCCCCCTGGCCGCAGTGACCTGCAGAGCTCTGCTGACCCCACAGCACACAGACCACCCCTGGCACAACCGGGGCACAGCTGACACCGGTTCAAAGACTTGCTTTCAAAAGTGAGGAAGACAAATTAAACAAAAATCCTTTTTGCAGATTTTCCTGTGCTTTCCTGGCTATTCCCCTTCCAAGGTCGATATTCCTGCAGCACGTGTGGATGTCAGGCTGTTACTGCCATTTCCACTCTCACGGAGCCACGGCCACGGGGCAGCTCCGGGAGCTGCTGGAGCTTGGGAAGCTGCTGGAATGGTCACCCCGGGGCAGCCCCAGCCTGGCAGCAGCCCTGGCACACGAGGGGTGGGCGAGCAGTGGCTACTTACTTCCTCTCTCCTTTGTACCACTCAAAGACCGGGGCAGGCACTCCTGCACCTTCGCACCGGATCAGGCCGTTCCCTCCAAGCACCACACCGCTGGATTTAAGTTCCTGAATTGTGGGGGCAACTGAAAAAAAAGAATTGTAAAGTGGACATTGGTATCTGGACAGGCAGGTCACCCAACGCCGCTGCTCCTCCTCGGCCCCTCCGGGGTCTTCTCCAGCTCGAGGCACCTTCCACCACGTTTTGCTCCAGCAGAATGAAAATCATCCCAGACGATTTTCCCACACTGCAGATCCTGCTCCGTGTGTCTGGTGTAAAAACCCAGCTGAGATGTGAAGAGAGGCCAATCCTGTCCTGGAAAAAGCTGCTTTTCCGACAGTTACTCAACACAAAGCACAGCCATCAGCACCAGTGCCACACGAGGTGCATTTAAATCCTGAGGGCTGGGAAGAGGCACAGGAACCCCCAGCACTGGGGCACCGAGGGGCTCCGAGGACCCCCTGGCACTGCGAGGCTGTGGCAGGTCCCCAGTGCCAGCACCTCTTGTCTCCTGCATCGGCTGCAAACACCCACAAACCCAGAGCTCAGGCGGCCTTTGAGACCTCACGTGAAAGGAATAAACCTCCAAAATTATGAGCCAACCACAAATATCAGAGAAAAGTGACTTTCCTGTCATTCCACTGCATATGTAAGTTGGAAGTTTCAGTAAGTGCATTTTGTCTTTTTAAATAGTAAACACTGTAAATAGTAATAAACTTTTTTTTGAGCTTAGAACTACAGACACAAATAAAGATAAAAAGCAATTGTCAGGTTTTCCAGTTGCCAGCAAATGGAGCCGCCAGCTGAAAATAAAACACAGCAAATTCCTCAGGAAAGAGATTATCAAAGGAAACAACTGCCTCCTCCTGGAACTTTTTACATTCTCTGGCTTTAAACAATAATTTATGTGCATCATCAAAAACGCTGTAAAAACCAAACCACATAACTTATAAATAAAAATCTGTTTATTTTTTCCCAAGCAGTTCTCCAGATGTTGCTTTAAGGTGTTTATGGACAGGTGGAGCTCTGCCTGTCTCGCTCTGCCTTCCCTCATCCCACCTCAGACCTGATCCCAGGAGCTCCTCATGAGCCTTGGCTGAACCGCCTGAGTGGTGAAGGGTCCCTGGGCCACCTCAGCTGAGCCTGACCCTGCCAGGAGCTCTCAAAAAAGCTGGGAAGAAAGCCTGGGAGTTGCTGGCTTGGGTTATGGGCAGGATGGAAACTTCGGGGTGGCCAAAGGAAGCCACTTCCAGCCCTAAACCCAGCAGTGCTGAGTGAGCCCCACCCATCTCCACACTCCCCGAGGTGCAAACCCCTCCCTGGTGGGGAAGGCGAAGGGATTTGATGGGAATATCTCACTGAACCACAGGGAATTGGGAGAGGTCCCTTTCCACACGTGGAAACGGGTGCACACCTCGTTTTACCTGGGTGTGAATTGATTATGGGGTGGACGCAGCTATCTCAGATCTGTAGTTAAGCATTGCTGCAACTACAGTAAACCCGATCAAATCGCTTTGTAAACCTTAAACACTCAACAATCGAGTGCTGCTAAACCCTTGTGCATCCTTATCTCTGCCTCCGTATCCTCTGCACTCCCTTTTGCATCCCCGGCTTCCGTGCAAATCATCCCAAATGGCTCCTGATGGGATCTTCCTTTGTGTGCTGGAACCCGGGCAGTACCCGAGCAGCTCTCGGCACGCAGCTCTGCAAAGCCTCATTTCCACAAATCCAGGTCAAACCCTGCTTTTGCCAGCCCTCGGAAGGTGTTCAAGTGACCAAACCCCGCTTTGTGACACGGCTTAAAAGGGACCTCAGTGTTTTCCAGGGGCCTGCCCTGCTGGAGCAGCAGCGGCTCTGTGGCAGAGCAGTGACAGCCACGTCCCCTCCCTCACACCAGCGGCTGCTTTCCCACCTCGCAGGAGAGGAATCTCCCGGGAATGCAGCTGCCACGGCCAGGGAAGGCAAACACACCCTCAGCACTCGGCACAATTCCTGATTTTAACAAAACCGGGTGAGGAAGTTTCACCTGGGGTTAAACCAGAGCTGCTTCTCCCCCTTCCATCGCTCCCGTCCTGCCACAAATCAGACACACGCACTGGCAAACTCACCCTTTGCCTCCAGCCTCCTCATCCCCAGGATTTCTACAAACCAATCCACAAACTCATTAGCTTGCACCCGGTAACATTAACTTTTGAAGGGGATAATAAATGTGTAAGCAATTTGCATGACTACTTCTCCATAATATGCACAGGAAAAAAAACACAGATTGCTTTTGTTACTCCGTAAAAAAACAGGGACATGTAAAACATTCCCACTCCTTCCCTCAGGTCGTGTGAAAGACGTGACCACTGGAAGAGCAAATAAGAGATGAGCAAAGGCCTGAGTCGCAAAGTTCTTTTTTTCTAAGAAGTACTGCCTTGCTGCTTCCCCCTGGGCCTGCTCACCTTTTGCTGGGTGTTTTGGGGATTTTGGGGAAGTTTTTGTTTTGGCTGGCTGGCTGATTTTTACACAAAAGCAGAACACCACTGACAATGTGTTTCAGGATGAAATGGAGCATAACAACGTGCACTTGCTGCTGCTCCTCAGGCAGGAGCGCCCGGCCCCGCGCTCCGGGCGCAGCTGGGAAGGGGATGCCAGCTGCATCCCAGCTCCAAATAACAGTTCCAGGCTCTGCTGTCTGTTTGGAAACCACTGGGAAACTTCTGAGAAGGAAATTTTCTCAGATCTCCCTTTGAGAAGGATTTCAGCTTCTGTTTGTTCGGAACAAGAATTGAAATCAATGTTCCCTGCTCCGGGAAATCCCTGGTTAATAAAGGCATGGAAACACAAACCGGAGATCGTTGGAGCCACCATCTCTTGGATTTATCACTGTCAGGTTATTTTATGCTTTTTAGTCTAAAGACAAACTGTGGGATGCAGTTGTGTTCCTGGAGCACTGATTAGGGAGCCAAAAATCCATCAGACCTGGAAGACTGAGCAGCTCCAGGTGAAATCCCACACCCAAAACCTGCTGCTCTCGCTGCCGAGGTCTGCTCTGGAACGGGAAGAGACGAACAACTGGGAGGAGAAATTTGGTTGAAAAGAAGCTGAAGGGAGGTGTGGGACAAATGAGATTCCAGCTCCAGCCCCCCGCCTCAAACTCCCACAGCTGAAGCTTTCCCCTCAACCAGTGATGTGGGAAGGGATTCCCGCTGAGCAGCCGGCACAGTCGTGTGTCTGAGGGTGCGGGGAGCACCTCATTATAAATAACAGCAAACAGCCAGCAAGGAAATAACACCTTGGCTCAAAGGTGTGGAGCAGCAGGAGGGAGGGAAAGCTGGGAGAGGAAAGCTGGAAGAGGCTGCAGGAGGAGGGAAGGGGTGGCAGCCCCCCACAGCTCCCAGGGCAGGATTATCCAGACAAATCAATGGCTGACAGAGACACTGCAATAAAATCTAACAGCGATGTTAACAAGAAAGCCTGGTGTAAAACTAATAATTTTAAATGTATTTGTCATTTTTAGGCCTTCTAAATAATGGTTATATAAAATGATAGAGGAAAAACATGATTATCTGTGTCTGTCAGGAGCACTGGCTCCTGTGACTCAGATCCGGAGGTTTTTCCTCCCTACAGTGGCTCCTTGTTCAATCCCCTCCCGTGGTTCATCCCTGCAGAGCAGGGCACTTCAAATAAATGCCTAATTTCTGGCTTGGAAATGAATTATGGGAACTGACTTAATATCAATTTCCCAATACCTGTAAGTGCCTTGCTGGGAAAGGCTCTTTGGAGCGGGTGCTCCGAGCCGCAGCCTCCCTGGGGTTCTCCCAAGGCCCTCCACATCTGCCCCCGTGTGGGATGGCTCGGGAGGGACAGCTGGGCCCGAGCCAAAATACACGTTTATTACCCCCAAAAATAGAGATTTACGGATGCCCACAGGAGGGGTCTGAGCAGAAGTGTGGGAGGGAGGAGAACTGGGCCCAGAACGCCCCGGAGGTGGTGCCAGCTGTCACCGAGGGTTCGGTGTCACCATGTGGGACCCACGCAGGTCTCACCCCACACAGAGCAGCGCCCACGGCCAGGCTGGACGGGGCTTGGAGCACCCTGGGCTATGGAAGGGGTCCCTCCCATGGCAGGGGAGGGAGGAGAAGGGATTTAGGGTCTCTCACAACCCGAACCAGTCCCTGATCCTGACTCTGCACGTCTGAGCTCCCCAACCCCTTGGCATGCAAACCCAAACTTTACACCCGAAGTTCTGCTCAAAAACAACCCAAAGGCCTGTTGAACCTGGTCCCCATCCCAAATATTTCCATTTTGCTTTCAGGTGTCTAAAGGAAGAGTTAAACCCGTGGCATTCTCAGGCACAGGGAACACACCAACTCCAGCCCGAGCAGGTTTCCTCTTTTAACATTTTAATGAGCTTCGGGACTTTTATGCACATTAGTTATGTTGCCCTAATTACTCATTATAATTCTAATGTGCATTTTATATTTAATTACAATGCTTATAAAGATTTGGTATGGACAGTAAATTATTATAACTAGCATGTGCATAATGATTACGAGCTGAATTTATTAACTTTTACACAAGCATTCAGGGCTGGAAACTTCCAATTTCACCTCTGTGAGCCCCCATATTGTCTGATTAAACCAACATTTTTGTGGCATTAATTGTAAATGTCAAGAAAAAAAAACCATCTTTTATTTTCCCTTTTTTCATCAGCTTTTAATTTGGCATCCTAATGTCATCTTTTGTTAGTGAAATTGGTTTCCAGGGTGTTAAGATAAAAAATTCCAGGTAAGAGAAGAGGTTTTCTGAGATGTGTTTTGTGCTCATAAAAACAGATATCAGCAATATTCAAATATATTCTTTTATGTATATGCACCCTCAGAGTGTTTTACCAATAGAGTAACAAGTCAAACAGTGTTACTTGTACTTTATATAATTAAGATGGGCTTTCAATACTCGGGATTATTTAATTTTTCTAATTTATTCAGAGCAGCAGCCCTGCCTCTCCCCAGATTAATGGAGTGGCTTAATAATGGCTCTTCACGTCAGAACCTTCTCTGCCGTGCAGAAACATTTGAGAGACACGACTGGAACAACCACTGGGCTCAGCAAGTAACGGCTGATTTATTCCAGCTTTTCTTGATGACTTATCAGAATCACGGATTCGGTGGGATCTTGACACGTACATTTCCATAAATTTTATATGCAAACACAGGAGGTGTCGGTAAGAATTCAGTTCTAGAGGGAACCCAGTGTCTCTTTTTGTGCTTTTCACAGAATCCCAGACTGGTCTGTGTTGGAGAGACCTCAAAGCCCATCCAGTGCCCCCCCTGCCCTGGCAGGGACACCTCCCACTGTCCCAGGCTGCTCCAAGCCCTGTCCAGCCTGGCCTTGGGCACTGCCAGGGATCCAGGGGCAGCCCCAGCTGCTCTGGGCACCCTGTGCCAGGGCCTGGCCACCCTCACAGCCAGGAATCCCTTCCCAATATCCCATCTAAATGCACCTTCCTTCAGCTTTCCCTCTCCTGCTCAGGATTTCCCTTTACCAACCCTGTATTTCAATGTGGATTAATTGAACCCCTCAGGAGAGAGGATCCTCAGGCATTCCCTGTGTGGGGTCTGGGATGTCACAGGGCACATCCCTTCCCAAAACGTGCTCCTTCCTCGGCTCCAGCTCATGGATTGCTTTATATCCACCCAAACCCCTGGCTGCTGTGCCATTTATGGGTCTGGACAGAAAACCTTGTGGTGCTGAGCGCAAAGCTTAAAATCCACTAGTAATTGTTATGTGGGTGGAAAACATAAAAATCAGCATCACAAAATAATACTTAACAAATAACAGGCCTCCAGACAGGAAACCTGAACAATCTGTTGTACAAGTATTGCAGAGATAAAAAAAAAGAAGAGGAAAAAACTTAATGAATCCTCCCAAAAAGCAGCAAAGCAAACAAAGACCTTGAGGGAGCTGCAGAAGAAAAGGCGAGTTGGAAGAACTGCTTTGTTTCTCTGTCCATTGGGGTTTATCTCACGCTGCATCTCTTTAATCCTTTTATTTTCCAGCAAAGCGCTTTTCTCCCCATATTCCCTTTAAGGCAGCTCTGTAAATGCAGTTTGATCCCCTATTAAAGGAGTTGCTCTAGCGTGGGAGCACAAACCCCTTCCCTGAGCAGCATCCAAGGAGTGCAGCTCCAGCCACACGCTGGCATCTGATCCGTGTCCCCGCAGCAGGACTCGGGCATCAAACACCGACTGTGAGCACTGGCAGTGGCACATCAGACCCTGAGCAGGCTGGAAGCAGCCCTTGGCCCCAGGAGAGGGGATGCTCCCAATTCCCAGCAGTGCCAGGGAGGTTTAGGTTGGATATTGGGAAAGGTTCTGTCCCCAGAGGGTGCTGGGCACTGCCCGGGCTCCCCAGGGAATGGGCACGGCCCCGAGGCTGCCGGAGCTCCAGGAGCATTTGGGCAGCGCTGCCAGGGATGCCCAGGGTGGGATTTTGGGGTGTCTGGGCAGGGCAGGGGTTGGGTCAGTGATCCCTGTGGGTGCCCCCCAGCCCAGGCCAGTCCCTGATTCTGTGATTCAGCCCCAGCTGCCAGGACTCTCCCTCTCCTTGCAGTGTCCACATTCTGTCGGACAGAACCATTCCTGCCACGCCTGGGATGCTCCAAGGAACAAACCCCTCTGCTCCGGGCACTTCGGGACAAGAGGAACCTGAGGGGGACAGGTGGGACAGGAGCACCTCAGACCCACAAGATCCTTGGCCAATGGCACCTCCCTCACCGTGAGGGTGACTGAAACCCCGCCGGACAAACACAAAGCCCGTGGTGCACTGCACACCAGAACTGGGAGTTCCAGCGTGTCTGTGGGGGCTGAAGGGGGAAAACGAGTCTCAGCATCCCAGAGTGGCACTGGGAGGAGGGATGGGGACGCTGCCACACAGCTGGTGCCAGTCCAGAAGGGAGAGCTGGCCCGGAGCCTGGCTGTGACAGACTCAAGCCCTGTGCCTTTGCTGCTCCCCCTCCTCCAAGGAAGATAAAAGCAATGGACTCCAACGAATTCCAGGAATTACTAAGTCGATCTTTTGGCAGCAAAGTTGAGAAGAAAATGAATTAAAGCAAGCTGGTAGTTTTCCAAGGAAATAAAGTTTGGAACTAGAAAGCCAAATCCCCCAGAGTAGGTCGGGAATGCGGGCAGAGCCCTGCTCCAGTCCCACAGGAGCAGGGAAGGCAGGCAGGAGACACCAAGGGCAAGGACAAACCACACCAGGGGCACCTTCTTGGGATCAGGGAAGAGTGACCCTGCTGGGGTCACCCTGTGCAGTGGCCAGCCCCCAAACAGCCGTGGTGGGGCCTGTCTGTGCCCCCACCTGCAGCGTGACCCCCCCAAAATGCAGCACAGTCACCATCAAACACCACGGCCCAGCTCCACCCTGCAGCTCTCTGATGAATTTATTGCCCTCACCCGATGACTTGAGACCACAACTGGCCAGGACCCCCCAGAGGAGCCCCACAGACTCCTCACCTACAGCAAACCCCCTGCTTTAGGGCCAGGCACTCCTGGGCTGAGCTGGAGCACCCAAAGTTCAGGGAAACAGAAGGAATTTGGCTTAGCAGAGCTGCAGAAGGTGATTTACTGGGGTACACTGCAGCACTGGATATGCACAGCAGAAGGGAGGAGGAATCAGCCCTACCCCATCTCTCTTATGGGCCAGGCTTGCAATAACCAGCCCAAACTGCAGCAAGGCAGATTTAGGGGTGCTAAGGTACTGCTGGAAGATGCTCCTTAAGCAGATGTCAAGGTGCTCTTCATCTTTTTTCATTTTAAAAGCAAAGGTTGACAGTGTGAACGCTGACACCTGGACAGCAGCACCAGCCCGAGCCCTCCGTCCCTCCCCAGGGTGGGATTGTTGTGGTCCCTGAGATCCTGGGATAATTAAGCACCAGAACCAATTCCTTCACTCATTTCTGTGGATAAACATGTTGTGCTTAAACTGAAATCCATTATTCAACACAATGGGGAAAAATCAAAAATCATGCTCTCGTTAGCTCCCAGCAGTAATGAAATCTCCAGATTCACACTTAACTACAAAAATGAGGTAAGGACTGACACTGGAATTTAAAAAAAAGATCTCAAAAGGCAGAAGCAGAACTTCTCTGCAGCGAGCTGCTCACGTCCAGCTCGGATGTGATTTGACACGCTGCACATCCCCACCAAAGCAGCCAGGTGAGTCCCCCAAACGCTGCTTCCGAGGCCAGGACTCATTACTGCCGTATAATAAATGGAAGCATAAGTCAGAGTTAGCACTGAACAGATTGTTTGGGGTTGCAAAGACAGCAGCTGTCACAGCTTGACAGCTTTCTTGTTAGTGAATCAGCTTTCCTGACAGTCTTTTTGATTGAAAACCCCTGTTCCCTGACAGAGTGTTAGAGCTGATGTACATATGTAGCTCATGAAGAATGAGAAGGAGCCATGAAAGGTCTCGAAGCTCTTGCTCTGTATTAAAAAGAAGTGAAGTTTACATAAAGGGAGGGTTTGGCTCCCCCTCCGCAGCGAGCCGTGGCAGATGGGAGCTGATAGGGACGGACCCAGCTCTGCTGGGAGGTGACAAGGGCACACCCAGAGCCACGGCCTCAGGGGGTTCTGCTAAAAGCAATAAAGCCACGGAAATCCCGGCTGCTTTCCCTCCCGGCAGGAGTCTGTGCAATGAAAAATAAAACTGTGCGATTTAAAAATAAAACTGTAAAATTCCACCTCAGAGTGGCTCTGACAGGGTTTCCCCAGGCCTCCCCTGAGCCCAGAGGGGAGAGCCAGTGATGGACAGCAGGGACATCCCGGGCTCCACAGTCTGTCCCAGGGGATGGGTTCATGCTCTCGGGACAGCCCCTCATTTCCAAGGGGTGTCACACATCCCTCAGCAAGGGACAAGAGATCCCAAGCCAACACCTGGGCACAGGCCTGGCTTTACATGGGAGACCTGGAATACTGGGAGCTCCCCCCTTCAGGAAATTGCTGCCTTGAGGAATAATTCCTGATTTGTTCTCTTTATTTGGCTGTCAGTCTCACCAGGCACAGAAGCAGCAGAACAGCTGGATTAGGATACATCTGATATTTCACAGAAATTGCTTCCAAGTACACTGGAAATGGTGTGTTTTGAAGGGAATTTTTCTAAGAGAGCTGAATTCTCCCAGTCCAGCACCAACTACCACGATCTTTGTGCAACAGGAACCGAAACCGCGTGGTCCATGATGTTCCCGGTCCTTGGGAAGAGCTGTGGAATGTGGCCATGTTTGGAGGCACCAACTTCCATCACAGAGCCTTGTGTTTGCTCTGCAGCTCCGAGGTGCAGAAAAGGTCACTCCAGCCTCAAAACAGTTTGGTTTTATTTGCGAAGAGCAGAAGAGACGAAGAGCAGCAGCTTTATGGATTATAATGCCTGAGGAGCGATGCTGGCAGGTTTTCCTGCCTTTTGCACCCACAGCACTGCTTTGTTTTAAACTAGAAATGCAAAATGGGGACTTCCCAAGGCTCCTGTAGCTGCCATCTGCTGCCTCCACCACACCCTTGCTACCACAGGAGGTATTTGAACCTCAGCCCTGCCACCAGGAAAAACCAGGCTGTAACGACATCATTACAGCACATTCCTCGTGCAGAGCCATTTCAAACTGCAACGACTGCGATAAAAAACAACAAAAAAACCAATTTTAAAGAAATCAAGGGATGGAGAGTTGCACGAGGCTGGCACACTGCTCAGGCCTGGCTTTTTGTGACCCCAGCTGGTGTCGGCAGCTGCACTCAAACCCCTCTGACCATCACCTCAAAGGCTCTGCAAGGGACAGGGGGCCTCAGCCTCGGCCCCACAGCAACCAGGAATAGTGCAATTACAGGGAGAATGATTGCTTTACAGTGTGTTGACTGTTAGGAAATATTTTAAGTAATTGTTTTTGCTGAAGAGTGATCTGGGCAAGGGAACACTCCTGGAAGCTCGAGAGCTCTCCATTAATTTTGGCTCTAGCCCGGAGTCTCACACAGCTCTGCTCCAAATTGCTGCTTCAAACGCAGCAGCTCTTTAGAGATGACTCATCTTCTATTAAAGCTTCAATTTTCCTGAACTGTATTTTCGCTGGTGTTTAAAGTGGGATCACCTGGAGGCTGGAGATGGGAAAAGGCACCGGCTCCAAGCGGGACTGGCTCCCCAGGAGAGCCTCTCCTCAGCCACTCCTGGGCTCTGCAGCCACCAGGCTGGGGGGTTCACATCCACCCACAGATGGGAGATTTTAGCACCCCTGAGGATGAGGGGAGCTACTGACCCTGCAGAGAGCCAAATCCATGGAGAGGAGCACATTCCTGCTGCCCCTGAGGCCAGGAGAGGCAAGAAATGTGGATGTGGATGCACAGAGGCATCCAGAATTGTACTGGAACCTTCCTTTGACTTTAAAATGACAGCAAGACCAGAACAGTAGATAAAAACTATTAAGAGCCCTCTCATGAATTCTCCTGCCCAAGGATTCAGGGGCTGCTCCCACACTTCCACCAACAACGGCCCGAGAGCTTCACAGGCTGTCTGTACAAACCAGCAACAATACATTGGTTACAGTATTTCCCACCAGTTCCAGGGCAGTGTGTCCTGGCTGCTCCATTATTTCACAGAATCAGGTTGGAAAGCACCTCCAGGATCACCGAGTCCACCCTGTGTCCGATGCCCACCTTGTCCCCAGCCCAGAGCTCTGAGTGCCACCTCCAGCCCTTCCTGGGACACCTCCAGGGATGGGCACTCCAAACCTCCCTGGGCAGCCCTGCCAAGGCCTGAGCACCCTTTCCATGGAGAAACATTCCCTAATATTCGACCTCAACCTCCCCTGCCCAACCTGCCTCTGCAAGGTGGTTCACAGCTCGGAGCTGGAGATGCTCTAACACAGCGAGGAGGGAACCTGAGGGGCTTCCTGTGGCCCGAGCTCCTGCGGCCTTTGCAGCAGCAGTGCTGGTGTTATGCTGCAGCACCGGCTCCTTGCCCACGGAAGCAGCCAGGCTGAATCCTGGTCCTGCAGCCCCTGTGTCCTGGGCAGCTTGGGACCCTGCTGGAGAGCCGGACTACCTGCTCTTGGGCAGCCTGGGACCCCGCTGGAGAGCAGCCCCCGTGCCCTGG
>VZRR01007330.1:13431-39382 GCA_013398015.1 Oreocharis arfaki | reverse complement strand
GCCGGGCGCCCTGTGGGCCTGCATCCCCCGTGCTCTGGGCAGCCTGGGACCCTGCTGGGCAGCCTGGCACCCTGCTGGAGAGCAGCTCCTGTGCCCTGGGCAGCCTGGGACCCTGCTGGAGAGCATCCCCTGTGCTCTGGGCAGCTTGGGACCCTGCTGGGCAGCCTGGCACCCTGCTGGAGAGCAGCCCCCGTGCCCCTGGCACACCTGCACCGCCCCCCTGGCACTGCTCCCTCCCAATCAACACCTCTTGGCAGAGCGAAGCAGAGAATTTCTTTGGGAAGATGAAAAACATCCTCCTTATCTGCCGGAGAGAGATCTTGAGTGCTAATGCTGCAGCTCCTTCAGCGGCAGCGCTCGTTCGGCGTTGCCAAAGCCCTGATTATGTGCTGTGTTAGCACAAATGCCACCATCTCCGAGCAGGGACATCATCATCAGTTCTGTCACGCTCCCACACGAGCGGTGTTTGTCAGGGATCTGCAGGAACCACGCAGAGCTTGCAGAACCTCTGCACAAACCATCACCCCCCACCCGAGAGAAATCGATATTAATTTAGGAGCCAGATTGCACTCCAGTCACAAACGTGAACTATATTGTTTTAATCTGACTTCTGAAATGTTAATAAAAACACCTGAAGGACATAAAATGACAGCCATTACTTCACAAGAGGATTCTTTCCCCATCAGCAAAGGGAAATATTTCCTTCAAAGCAGCACCATTCTTTCCCCACCCAGCCAGGTGAGGTGGCTTTAATTGTCAGACCAGTTTTTAGTGAATTGGTGTAATTGTTTGGCATTAAGTGTTGCTATGAGAGAGGACATCATATAACTCAGACAAGCTCTCAGTGATGAGACCAGCATGCAAATCAGCTAAATAAGGATTTAGTCCTACTGAGGACCAAAAACAGCAAGGTAAAACCCAAAAAGCAAAAAACCCCAGCCGACGACATTGTGCATGATCAAAACCTCCAATTAATAGGACAGCATAAATTCTCCAAAGCCCTTTATCTTATGTAAAAAAACCCAACCCAAACCTTTTATTTGCACTGGTTTCACCTGGAGTATTTTGCTGGCAGCCCTTGCCTGGTGGCTGCACCCAAACCCAGCTCTGCTGTCCCTGATCTAAACCGTGACCCACATTTCCACAAGGGCTGTGCTGTCCCCTCACCTCCTTCAGCCCAGTGGGCGGCTTTGTGTCCTCTCACACTGAACCCACTGATACAGAGACCAGTTCCTGTTTTCCCTCTCCTCTCCTCTCAGCTGTGTGTGATGTGCTGCAGGAAATCTGTGCTCTCCATCACTGCCGTGACAGCCTCCCCCAGACTCTTTAATTGAAGCAGTATCTCAAATTTGAGAGTTCTCACGGCCAGGCTGCAGCAGCTGGAGCACAGAGAGTCCCATCTGCAGAATCAGGTTAATATTGAGCAGCAGCAGGAGGAACAAGCCAGGAGCTGGGCTGATAAAAGAACCTCCACAAGCTCCTGGCCTGACCACATTGCAAATGCCCAGTGCACCCTGGCAGAAGCCGTGGCCAGTCCCAGCGATGTGTCAGGGAGCAGGACCACTGTCCCCCCTCAGAACACCAGCACAGCTCCAACTGAGGCCTCTCACAAACGTTTTTGGATGAAAAGGAGCGAAGGGAGGACACTCCACTCCCCATGTCTGCAGCTGCTGGACCTTGGGAAACCCCAAACCAAAAGGGGACCAATCCTCGCAGCTGCCTTCCCACAGGAAATCCGAACTGCTGTGGCACACGGGCCAGGCTGGAGCCGTGCCCTGGGCACAGCTGGCACGGGCCAGGGGCACGGCTGGAGCCTGGGGACCCTGCCCCAGCGTCACCAACATCACCCACACATCCCAGACCCAGGGCATCACACAGAGCAGGGCACGTCCTGCAAACCCCACAGGGACTGAGCCCCACCGGGCCATGAAAAGAACCAAACATGAGCCAGGAGGCAGATTTCCAGGAATCCCCAGTGCCACTTAGAGGCCAAAACCCCCTTTTTGAATGCCAGCCTGAGAACTGAGGAAAATGTGTTTCTCCGAAGCAGCAAAACCCCTGGAAGTGAAACTCGGCTCCTGAAGCCAATGCTGACCTTAACCCCAAATCATAAACTCAGTCAGGGATATAAAGATGGAGCTGAAAATCAGTAGCTATTAAAAACTGAAAGAATCAGAGTTATTGATTTCTGCTTCAAGAGAAGCCCTCTCCTCCCCTCTCTTTTATTAGAGGAAAGTGGAAATTAAAATTAAATTGCTCTGAGCAATTTTATACTTGGTGCCAAAGCAGAGGAGGACTGAGACCTCCAGAAAATATGTGGGCTTTGTCTTCACATTTAATAATTTAACTGAGGAAATCTTCCTTCTTGAATCCAAACTCAAAACCTTGCCAAGGAAATGCTGACCCTAGGTCAGGAATGGTTCACTCAGGGCACTTCCCGGGAAGAGTCACAGTGACATGTCCAGGTATTGGCAGCCCCACCAAGCCCTGAAGTCCTGCAGTGCTTTTCCCCAAGAGATTTAAGGTTACAGATATAATTAGGCTGGCGTGGCTCGTACAGGATGTCTGATTTCAAAGTAAAATCGGAGTATTATCCATAATATTATGCAAAGCACCATAGCAACAGCGAGGAGCCTTCGAAGAAATGCTAATGAGGGGAGAAATGCTAATGAGGGGAGAAATGCTAATGAGGGGAGCTGTTCTGCACACCCGGCCTGGCCAAGCGAAAACAAACACCCCACTTAAAATTCCTTACAAGGAACTCACACATTCCTGCATCAAAAAAAACCCCACTGCGTGAAATTCCTTATCAAAGCATCCCAGCGGGAAGGGCACAGGATCCCACACAGACTCCCCAAACCCCACAGGAATGGCTCTGGGCTGGCTGAAAACCCAGGGAAGGGCTGGGATGTCCATCCAGGGTCCCTCTGCTCCGGACTTGAGCAGGGCCATAACCCAGGGAACGTGGAACCTGCTCTGAGCACACTGACCCAGGGCCCAGAGGCACAGGAGAACTTGGCAAAGTCGGAAATAAAGCCCCTGAGCCCCAAATTTTTGCCCCATTTTTAGATGGTTTGCTGAAGAACACAAAACACGCGCATGAAAAGGAACGGGTTTAATCACAGAATGTGCTGAGCTGGAAGGGATCCATGAGGATCACGGAATCCGACCCTCAGCCCTGCACAGGACACCCCCACGAGCCACTCCCTGTGCCCGAGAGCATTTCCAAACTCTTGAACTCTGTCAGGCTTGCGACAGAATCATTCCAAACACAAGATTTCACCAATTCAGTGACCCCAGCCCCTTGTTTTGTATCTCAAGTTAAGACAAGGAAAGAATAATGCAGTGAGTGCTTGGATAAACCCAGCTGATACAAACCAAATCGACCTAATGAGCTTCAGAAACTCATTAAAGGGCTGAATTAAGCAACTGCAGGGCTGCAATCTAAGTCCTGAGCACCAGCCACAGCCTGGGTGAAGCTTTATCAGCAAGCAGAGCACAGGGGGAGCCAGGGAATGGCACCCAGCCCATTCCTCTCCAAAGCCCGTGGAAATGCTGTTCAGGCGATCAGAGGTGTGGGGGATAACGAGGAGATGAGCGTCTGCCAGCAGGTTCCTTAGGAAGGGACTGTGGCAGGTCAGCAGTTCCTGCCCGAGCAGGGAAGGGCAGCAGCTGTGTCTGACCACGGCTCCCACGCACAGACCCGCTGAGCCAGGCTAAAATCTGCCTTCAGGTGAGCACACGGCGCCTGTGAGACTCTGCTCCTGCTCTGCTCCCATCTGCTCACCCGGACACCCGTCCTGGGCTGGCTGCTGGGGGAGGGTTCATTAACACCATAACCGGAGATGAGAACCCTGAAATCATCCAGAGAAGTGGAAAAAGTGGCCTGAAAACTCGACAGAACCACCCAGGAATGAGTTCAACCACCCAGGAATGAGTTCAACCACCCAGGAATGAGTTCAACACTCGATTCACCCTCTGGATGGATCCAGTGAGCAGCTGAGACAGACACTCTGCAGAGGATGACCGCGGCTCCCGGGGGAACCCCGCACCCCTCGAGTGTCCCACTGTCACAGGAAGTGCCCCAGAGGCAGGTACATGGAATTACAGAATCACTGAGGTTGGAAAAGCCCTCCAGCATCACCGAGCCCAGCCTGTGCCCAATGCCCACCTTGTCCCCAGCCCCGAGCCCTGAGTGCCACCTCCAGCCCTTCCTTGTGTGATGAGACCAGCGTGCAAATCAGCTAAATAAGAATTTAGTCCTACTGCTGACCAAAAATAACAAGGTCATCCTTGTTATACTCCATCCCAACCCTTGGGCACCTCCAGGGATGGGCACTCCAAACCTCCCTGGGCAGCCCCTGCCGATGCTTAAAAACCCTTTCTGTGAAGAAGCTCCTCCTGTTGTCCACGCTGACCCTCTGCAGGGAACAGAGCCGCTCCCAAAGCCTTCCCTCAAGGCTTTCAAGGCCTGATGGAGCAGAGCACACAGAGATGGTGCTGCGGGCAGGCATGGCTTGGTCTCTGGACTATTTTGAGTTTTCTTTGCATTTAGTGCCCACGGAAGCTGGCAGATGAGCTCTGTGTTCTGTGGCACAGGGAGGCAGAGCCGCTGCAGGTGGAGCCCAGGCTGCACGAGACGTTATTTCCTTTAAAATAACCCATGCCAAAAGCTGCTTGGGAGTTCTGGCCCTGGAATGGGGGCCTGCCCTCCGTCCTGTGCTGCCAGGAACAGCCCGACATCCAGCCCAGCAGAGCCCGCAGGGCAGAGCACAGTGGCACTGCCCGGTGCCAGCTGGGCCCCCTCAGCACAGGAAGTCCGGTTGTCCCCTCCCCAGTGAGTACCCACAACCCCGCCTGCAATTGGCAGCCTGAAATTAAATTATTAAATTATTTTAACTCCACCCTTTCCCCTCCCCAAAGCCACCGGATCTTGATTCGATCAAGTCTGAGAGCTCCAGCTCTAACGGAGCTGTCCAAGGTACTTAGAGCAGAGCTGCCCCTTAACATGTATTGTCCTGAAAAAGGGGAATTCCACAATACCGCTCCACTTCTAACCCACATTTTCTACTTAGACACCTGACATTTGAAATAAATGCAAATAAACGCCCGTTTCCTGATGCACGCATCCCATTCCTCATCCTCTCACTGTGGCCTCAGCACTACTGGAAATTCCAGGATTTAGCAGCTGCCTTTAATAATGTTTTAAGCACGGCAGTAACAGAGCAGGAAAGGAGTGCAGTGACAGTAGCACATGGAGAGTTTCAGAGCAGCTTTCAGATGACACATTAAACCCAGGCACTGGTTCATTCAAAGCGGGGTTCAATATTGTAATCTATAAATCAGTATTTGCTTTACAAAATGTAATGGAAAATGCTAATAGGATTTACTTGTGAAATGAAATTGGATTACGTCTTATCTATTTTAACTTGATTTGGTGGAGTGTTCCTTCAGCACCGACCAGCAGCTTCAATGGCTTTTTTCCTTTTCTTACACCCCCCCCATCCTTTTGGAATTCAGGCAGATTCTCAGGCCACCATTTTTCAAAGGGAAATTAGGGGGGACAGACATAAATTAGGTAGAAAATGTCGATTATGGCGTATCCAGCAGTAGAGTGAAAGCCCCTAAGCCATTAGAGCCGTAACACGTGTGCCGGGAGCTCCTTGTTTACGGAGGCCTGGAAGTCGCCCAGCCGAGAAACTTGAATTTCACAAAGTCATTTAAACCTGGTAATTCTCTTGTCTCTGCCTGGGTGGCTGAGCAGCCGCTCCGTGCCGTGAATATCCGTGTCCCAAACTCTGCCTGTGCCCTCTGGAAGCACCCAGGGCTCGTCGATGCCTCCTATTAGCTGGGAGCATAGAGCCCTGATTTATTCCAGCTGCCAGGGCTGCAGCAGAGAACGTCCCTTTAACAACGTGGGGCACTGTTGGAGGCTGCCAGAGCAGCGTTAACCCCCACCCCAGGCTGCTCCAGGCCCGGCCAAGCTGGCCTTGCTTTGGAACACAAACCACTCACGCTACTGCCGGGAGAATTTTCTATCCTAAGTGCTCCGGGTGGGAAGGGCAATGGACGTTTTTTGGAATGACAGGGTCCCTGTGAGACTGAAGGAGGACAGGTGGGTCACAGCCTGAGTGACACTCACTGGGGAACTCGGTCACGAGTAAATGGAATTAAAGGCACAGCAGAGGGGACCTGGGGAGTGGGCAGAACTTCCCTGCACCAGGAGAGGAATCATAGAATGACACCAGGAGAGGAATCATGGAATGACACCAGGAGAGGAATCGTGGAATGACTCCAGGAGAGGAATCGTGGAATGACATCAGGAGTGGGTGAGAGCAGCAGCAGAGGAAAAGAAATCACGGAATTGTTTAGCTTGGAAAAGCCCCCCAAGACCATCGAGTCCAACCTTCCCCCAGCACTGCCAAAGCCACCACTGACCCATGTCCACAGGCACCAAATAAAGGACGGAATTCCTGGGGAGAAAGCCTTGCTCTCATCAGTTTGCTATGGAAATGAACAGATATCTTCAAAGAAGAAGCAGGACTGAAGAACATTTGACAAATGCCAGGGGAGCTGAGGGCTTCCTCTCTCTTTTATTTCTTTCATTAAGAACTTTCCAGATTTAAACTTGAAAATAAACTTGCTATGAATTGCTTACCAATAGTGACTGTCAGCAGATGTTTGCAGAGCTCCTGCTCCGTGCTCAGCTGCTGGGGACACGTCCCCATCCCGCGGGGCTGTGTGAGCAATGAGCTGACTGTGACAAACCAGCCATGTGCACACTCTGTTACAGCTGCAGCCACAGCCCAGCTTTACACTGCTTCCATGAGATTCCCACCCCTCCTTCTGGAGCTCTGAGAAGTACTTAAAAAAAAATAAAATACTCTGCATATTCCCAGCGCACACTCAGGAGTTGGCCTGAGTCTGACGTGGTATCAGTACATCCATGGTATGGCTGAGGACACCCCCAGCTTGGCCCAGGTGGCTGCACTGGGACAGAGAGCAGCTTCATGACTTTAGTTTTGACACTTTAACTGTCAGTAATCACCAAGCCCTGTCGGCTGAGCAGCCCAGGACATGTTTTAGCTGCACACAAAGTGCCTCACACCGAGTGCTCCACTCGGGCCTGAGCACCCCTCACACGGGGCAGAGAGGAATGGGACCTCCAGAGCCTGCACATCCTCCACCACAGACAATCCCCCTTTGCTCCCTTTCCTGAGCCTGCACATCCTCCACCACAGGCAATCCCCCTTTGCTCCCTTTCCAGAGCCTGCACATCCTCCACCACAGACAATCCCCCTTTGCTCCCTTTCCTGAGCCTGCACGTCCCTCAGCACAGGTTTGGCTCTGGCCAGCCAAGCTGGTGCTTCGATCCAGGCTGGGACTTGGGCCTGTCTAAGCCTTGACTTGGAAGGAGAGGAAGAGTCCCTGAGCTTACCACATCCACGGGGGTTTTTAGATGAGAAAAAGATCACAAACACCTCTGAGCCGGCTCAGATTCTCCCTTTCTCCGTCAGCTGCTCTCTCCCTTATTAAAACCCCGATATGAAATAACACAGGCAGTGTTTGTTTTGCTAAAACCAGGCTGAGCTCCCTGTTGTGTTTGTGTGACACCACAGACCATCTGCAAGCACAGCTCCTGTGAAGGTGTCTCCCCGAACCACCCAGGGCAGGCCTGGGCAAGGTCTGCACAAGGTTTTTTACAGGAGGAACCTACTGCACAAAAAGAGAGGGCACCAGTTCCCCCAGGCAGCAGCCAGTGTGGGTTTCCCTCCCACACGGCCCTGCTTTCCGAGCACTGCCGGTTTTCAGGAATCCAGCAAAGCTGAAGGAGGTGGAGACACATCAGGGAGGGCAAAGCAGCAGCGAGAGCAGCCCCAGAGCCTGCGGGAGCCCCCCGAGATGCTCCACAGGCCAGGTCTGTCCTCGTGAGCGAGGGTCACTGCCCCCCACGCCGAGCCTGGGCCCTGCAGCCACCCAGCACGGGGCACTGCCCTGGCACCCAGAGCACGATCCAGCTGCTCCACAAGGGCCACTGCACTGTCCCCACGTGCCCAAGGAACCCTGGTGCCATGTCCCAGAGCACAGTCTGGGCAGCAGTGAACACCCCCTGAACGCCCGGTGACAGCAGTGCCCCCACAGTGACGGGGCATGAGGGGCTTTGCTGCCCACAGCAACTGGGACAAGGTCCCTGGGGGAGACACAACGCTGACATCTCATATTTGTGACCAATAAAGCTGCCACAGCAGCTCCAAAACCAGGAACAAATTACAAGCTTGGTAATTGAAGTTAACCAAAGAAAATTGTTAGAATGAACAAGAGAAATTATTCACATTGTCTTGCCTGTTTTTTCTCACACGTTGGAGGGAAAAAGAATATTTCACATCACGCTGAGTGCTAAACCAAATTCAGAGCCAAGCTGACAACACCTCCTTGGTGTGAAAATGCCACGTGGTCAGACCAGACAGGCTGCAGGGACAGGTCCCAGGTGGCCTTGGGGGCTCCTGGTGTCACCCATCACACAGCAGGGTCCCCCTGCCTCCAGTGGGGACTGCGTGGACACCCTGCTGCCTCCTCTGAGAACAGAGAACAGTTCACACTTCCACGGAGATCAGGCCCCATCTAATGGCCCAAACAGAGTTTCTCATCTCCTTGTATCACCTACAGCAGCACCACGGCAAGATAAACCGGGAGGGGCTCAGCCCGACATCCAGAGCAGCCACCAGCACCTGCTCGGATAACCACCCGAGAAGGAGAGTTCGCACCTTGCTGTGCCCTCCCTGGTGACACCAGGTGACACCACACAGCTCAGCTCCCTCTGCCACGGGGACAGGCCCAGCAGCTCCAGTTTGCTGCTCCAGACTGTCCTCAGCCGCTTCTGCACCGCGCTGAGGGAGTAACAAACAACGGGACTTACAGTTCACTGTGACTTTTACTTTCCTCACGTCTGGGACTGAGACATCGTTCTCTGCGCTGCACTCGTATTCCCCGGCCTGGTCTCTCGTAATTCCGTAGATGTCCAGGTACTGCCCGCTCTCAAAGGGCTTGGCTGAAACGAAATAATCACGGAAAGAAGTTACTGCAGGCCGAGCACAGAACACCTGGAATTCAACGCCTGTGCAGCAGCCAGAGAGTTTAACACACACACGAGGGAAGCTGGAGCCACTGCAGCTTCCACCCCGGAACCCCAGCCCCAAGGTGAGCTGAAATCCCCTCAGGCTCCTGGAGCTGGCCAAAGGTTCTCCCCTGACCCATCTCCACAGCGAAGCTCAACAGCCTCCAGATACACGAGAGTAATTTGTACCCGATGGGTGTCACGGAACAGAGCAGCTGTGGCTGCCCCTGGAAATGTCCCAGGCCAGGCTGGACAGGGCTGGGAGCAACCTGGGACAGTGGGAGGTGTTCCTGCCCATGGCAGGGGTGGAACAAGATGAGCTTTAAATCCCTCCCAACCCAAACCAGCCTGCGACTCCACCATTCCTGCCTCCAAAGCTGCAGCATCCCTGAGAGCTGAGGGTTTGCAGTTGGCAGGGACGGAGCAAAGCCAGAGGTCAGGGCCAGCTGCAGGGACCACAGCCTCTCCTGGAGCAGCCTTTCCCAGCCAGCTGATCCAGTAATTAAACATTACAGCTCCCCTGGGCCACAGGACCCAAAGGAATGGGATCTGGGTGTTCGCCGTGTCACACAGGAACGAGGGCAGCCCGCGAGTGCTGCCCAGAGCAGGCACGGATCTGCTGTGAGAGCACAGAGAAGCAAACAGCAGCGCTGGTGTCGGTGCCTGCTCCGTGCCCTGCCACCCATCAGGAAGTGCCCAAGGCAGGAGCACTGACCCAGCCCAAGAGCTCATTTATCCGCACCCCACGCGGGGCACAGCCAGCACAGGCGCTCCCACAGCTCCCAAAAACCCCGGCACCTCCCAGCCTGTCCCTGCCGCGGTTCCCACCTGGCAGGGAGCGTTTGATATCCCTCACACGGACACTGCTCCCTGCTCCCGAGTCATCCCCCCACGCCTTCCCAGCAGTGCGCCCCAGGGAATGGCCAGGTAATGGGTTTGCATTCCTCACCAGGCGCTCGCCACATCACACACCCCAAAAAGTTACACGTCATTATTCCTTTAGCACAGCGGCTCACAGCAGCCATGACCACAGATGCTGGAAATTTTAGGTCTGAGGATTTAAAAGGCTTGCTGGAAGTGATTTCCCAGCCTGAATGCCTTTAATTGGCTGTTGATAATTGGCTTTCGAGCTCTGGAAAAGCCCGGAGTGGGCAGTGGGGACAAGGCAGGACTGTTATGTCCTGGCCACCAAGGGGTGAATTGATTTGTGTTTCTGTGCATGAATTCACGTTTCAAAGCGTGCCAGGGTCCCACAGCAGCTCTCCCAGCACATCTCTGGGCACGGCAGCACTCACACCACGAGGGGCCCGGTGGGCACCGCTGGTGTGGAGGGGAAAGATAAGGATGGAACAGCAAAAATATTGGGAATTGAAGGGAAGATTCATAAAATGCAGTGAGACAGTTTGTAGGACATGAGGGAAGTTCCCCCTGCACAGGAGGCACAACTCCTGCCCTGGGCACTGCCCAGCCCTGAGCAGATTGTGCAGAGAAGCTGTGGGGTCTCCTCCCTGGGGATATTCCAGAACCACTGGGACACAATCCTGTGCTCTGGGATGGCCCTGCTGGAGCAGGGAGGTGGCACCAGAGGAGCCCCTGTGGTCCCTTCAGCCTGCCCCAGTCTGGCTTCTGGGCTCTGCCACCCACTGTCCCCTCCCCGGGGCTGCAGGGCCAGCCTGGCTTGGCTGGCTCTGGGAAAGGGGAGATGTGGGGTTGGGTTCGAACATTAAAGCTCTGAAAAATCCCCTGAGAGTCACACACAGCTCATTCCAAAGTGCAACAATTCTCACGTAAAAATGAACTGGTGTCTGAGGGAATAAGCTCAGCCTGTGTTAAAACTCTCATTTTCATTGCATTTTATGGGTTATTAATGAGTTCATCTACTTTTATTGAAAAGTAAGAAATACTTCCCATTTATCATAAAATTGTCAAAAAGGGAAAAAAAAATCCTGCTCATTTCTGTGCATTTTGGACAGTTTTAGTTTGTACCTCACTAAGATTTTGATCTCACCCTTGTTCCTCAGCTCCTTCACAAAGCCCCAATTATTTGACCATCTTAGCCGGAGCGTTCTTCTCCTGACAAGCGTAATTTAACGAGAATGTTTTTTACAAAGGGTTTTAAGAAGGCCTGAGGATTTCCAGGAACACCTTTAATTGTTCCTGAAGGGATGCTCAGACTCGGTGCTGACAGGACGGTGTTCTGAGGAGCGTCCCTCAGAAACCCCCAGCTGCAGGGTAAGGTCACCTCACCTCGTGCCACTGGATGTCCCCAAACCGGCTCCTAATACCGGACCTCCCAAGGCTGGTGCTCGCAGGTCCCGTTAAAAACAGAAGGCCAGCATTCCCATAGCCTGAACCCACAAGACATCGCCTCTTTCACGGAGGGCTGTGGTTTGGGAGGTCATTTTGGAAGTGGTTTTATCGCTGATCCAAAGGCAAAGGGAGGGATCCCGCCTAGCCGCTTCCATTGGGTGCTGCTGTTTGCTTTAAACTGGCAATTAATGCCCTCATTTACTCTTCACCACCTCCCCTGGAGCTCCTGGGGAGCTGCCAGCCCTGTGTTTGATATCAGGGACCATTGATTTACTGACAAGCTATGCCTTTATCAGCTGAAAAATCCCTCCAGGATAACGAGCCGGGCCATTGCATTCCTATCAAATATTAATAAAAGTCCTTGGCTCCCTGAGCGCTTGCAGGAAGGACTGACCCATCAGCAGCGCCCCAGAACGTCAGTGTTCCCAGGGAAGGGCAGGAGGAAGAGCCCGAGGCCACCTGAGCCATCCCATGTGCCAGGGAATGCAGGATTGGAGTGTTTTCCAGGAAACACTGCTCCTCCCTGCCCAGCGTGGGGCTCAGGCACCGCCCAGCCGCTGAGCCCAGCCCAAGCCCTGGTGCTGTGCCCGGCGTGCCAGGGACATCTCCTGGCTCCTGGTGGCTGGGAGAAGCAGGAATCCCTGCTCAAGGGGAAAATCCAGAGCTACGGGCTTGTGCAAAGTCCCCAAAGCAGAGCTGTGAACCTGGAGCTGAGCTCTGCCTCGGGTGGCCCAGAACGGGGAGGTCACGGCGGGGCAGGAGGAGGAGGAGCGTTCCCTATAAACCCACCCAGGAGCAGGACACGAAAGCTTTGTAAAGCCCCAAGGAATCTGGGCTACAGATTGACATTTGTCAGTGGAATGTGCTGGCACTGAGGAGTTCCTGCAGAAACCAGTGACAGGACAGTGACAGGACACAGGGAATGGCTTCCCACTGCCAGAGGGCAGGGCTGGACGGGATAGTGGGAAGGAATTGTTCCCTGGGAGGGTGGGGAGGCTCTGGAATAGAATTCCCAGGGCAGCTGTGGCTGCCCCTGGATCCCTGGCAGTGCCCAAGGCCAGGCTGGACACTGGGGCTGGGAGCAGCCTGGGACAGTGGGAGGTGTCCCTGCCATGGCAGGGGTGGCACTGGATGAGCTTTAAGGTCCCTTCCAACCCAAACCGTGCCAGGATTCCATGACCCAGGAGAAAATAATCCCTGGGTTTGAGCTATCTGGGCCAAAGCAGCTTGAGGAAGGAGGTCACTGCCGGGCTGTGGAAGCCCCTGCTAATTGAACCTGGAATTGCAGAGTCAGGGAAGGGCAGTGTGACAGCGAGATCCTTCGCACAAGGAGATTAACTCTGGAGCAGCCTCTCTGTGTGAAGGGGAGGCGGGAGGAGAGCAGCTCCCCACTGATCAGAGATTACACCATGCACAGTTGCACTGGTGTGGGGGAACCTGGGGGGAGCAGCCTCCCCAGCAGTATCTGCTCCGTGCTGGGGATTTGGCAAGAAAAAGGAAACAAGCCAGAATCTTGTTTTTAAAACTTCCAGCTTTAAAACCGTCTTTAGGCAGGAGATGGAGCATTTTAAGAGTTCGCCCTTTGTACACACACAAAGCCCTGGAAACCTGATAATAATTCATGTCAGTTCAGGATTTGCAGCCTGAAAATCCAGGTTTGAAGCACTAGCACTTCACCAAAGCCCTTCTCATTTCTGTCACGCGTGGCTCCATCGGAGGGGCAGCGGCTCTCGGGCAGGAGGAGCCGAATCTCTGCCTCAGGCCGAGCTGTGTCTGTGTCTCGGCATTTAGGGAGAATTTGATAAACCCCTCTTTGTTTCTGCCTCAGAGAACAGGAGTGTTCTGCAGTGGTGGGATTGGGAAGGGTCCTGCCTGCCCAGTGGTGTTAAACTGGGCCAGAAATTCGGCTGGGTTTAGACTCGACACATCCACTGGTGACTCCCGTCCCTCCCCAGCACGTTCCCTTTGCCACGGGCACGTGGGCAGGGGTGGGATGGGGCTGCAGGGACTCCAGTGCCCGTCCCCGTGCTCCTGGGCAGCCCTAAAGCTCTGGACATGAACTGCACCCCTGGATCAGCAGCACAGCCTCGGATCCATGATGGATTGGTGCAATCCATGTCCTGAGCTCTGTGGGGCACGGGAAGGAGCCTTGGAGCTGATTCCATTCCATTCCATTCCATTCCATTCCATTCCATTCCATTCCATTCCATTCCATTCCATTCCATTCCATTCCATTCCATCCCATCCCATCCCATTCCATTCCATTCCATTCCATTCCATGTGGGAAAATCTGCCTTTATTCACAGTTTCTGGAGCCCTGCTCCTCCAAATGCAGGTGTATCCCTACATCCAGGTCATCCTCCTGTTTTGGGAAAATAGCTGGCCAGGAATGATGGAGATAGAACTGTGATAAAAAGGAAGGAGAGCAGGGAAGAACTGGAAAATATCAAAGTGGAAGTAACCAGGGATCCCAGAATCCTGGAATGGTTTGGGTTGGGAGAGACCTCAAAGCCCATCCAGTGCCACCCCTGCCGTGGCAGGGACCCCTCCCACTGTCCCAGGCTGCTCCAAGCCCTGTCCAGCCTGGCCTTGGGCACTGCCAGGGATCCCGGGGCAGCCACAGCTGCTCTGGGCACCCTGTGCCAGGGCCTCCCAGGGAAGAATTCCATCCCAATCTCTGATCCAAACTGACCCTCCTTCACCTTAAATCCACTGCCCCGTGTCCTGTCTCTGCCTGCCCTGAGCATCCCATCCCTTCCGCAGCTGGGCAAGCTCCCCTTGGGAAACTTTTGTCAAAACCAAAGTGGAAAAGACTTGTGATGCACAGCACCTGAGTTTTCCAAGGAGGAACCTTTTACCAGAAGATCTGTGGGCGCCTGTTGCTGCTGCTGCCAGCAGAGCTTTGCCCAGGCGCTGGTGGGACGCGGCAGAGCCCGGGCTGCAGCGGGACCCTGGCAGATGCTCATCCTTTATCATTCTGCCTTCATTCCTAAACTATCGATGCTGCTCTTTGCTCGGAAATGTCAGGACAAAATAAGTAATACCTGCAATTTATTTGGGTGGCATTTCAACAATACAGATTTGGAGATTACAACCCGCGGCCCGACGCCCTTGCGCTGAGTGGGGAGATTTGCTGGATTTACATAACGGGGCTGTGCAATGAATATTTATGTAACGCAAGCATTTACATAATGACTGCAAGTTAAACATGCACAATAAAGATTCCAGGCCAATAATTTATGGACTAAGTTTAAAAATCACCTTGAAATGCGTTTTATTTTTATTCCTACGAAAGGTTCAATTTATCTCTTGTTCAGAAAAATTGAATCCGACCTCATGCGAGTCGGGGCTGTGTTGATGTAAATCATGATCATATCCTGGAATTAGTCTACATTGAGTCATTTGTATTCAGAGATTTCAGTTCCTTATCTTTTAGCAGCAGCTTTGACAAACAATTTGAGAATATTCTAAATATGCTTCGTTAATATAATTTAGTGCTGGATTGGAGACGCGCTGCCTGCCTGGGAGCCTCATTAGTGCCGCTGGGAATTACGGCGAGGGCGGGCACGAATTGGGAAGCGCAGATGAAGCTGCTGCACAGAGGGAGGCGAGGTGCTGCAGACGGAATATCAAGCGCCGCAGAATCCCGGCCTTTCCGGCTCTCTTGCCTTTCCCGGTTTCATAAAGCCAGGCCGTGTTCGCTCTGGGAAGGGCCGTGGTCTGCACCCGAGCACGGAGCTGCTGCGGTGGCACACGGGAACATGGCGCTGGCTTCGGCCGCAGAACGTTCCCTGCCCAGTACAGCCTCGCTCCCGTCGCGTGTGACACGGTTTCTGAGCAAGGAGCTGTTGGGGCCCTGTGTTCTCCCTCTCCACACCCAGCTGCGGCTGCGAATCCGCAGGGGACACCCAGGGCTCGTCCCAAGGCACAGAATCGCTGAGGCTGGACGTGTCCAAGGCCAGGCTGGACGGGGCTTGGAGCAAGGAACACAGCCAGGGGGGTCACTGAAAGCCCTGCAGATTCCCTGCATTAATTTCCACAGAGTCGTTCAGGGTGGAAGGACCCTCTGAGCCCCTGCCATCCAACCATTCCCCAGCGCTGCCAAGGCCACCCCTGACCACGTCCCCAGGGGCCACCTCTGCATTTTGCCTGAACTCCAGATGAGGATGCTCTGGCCCCCCTCAGCCTGAGTGCAATAATTCTCCTGATCTCCTTTTCCCTCTCCAGGAACATCACCCCAGCTCCTTTCTGCAGCCACTCAAATGCTTTAGGCCATTACTCCGAAGTATCACCACGGTTTCTAATAAAATTTTATTTGACATTTAGTTAAAATCCATTTTCTGCTACAACTGAATTTTTCCTCTGGTCCCTTGATGGACACTTCAAGCCAAATTCATTGTCATTGTTTTAAAGGTCAAAAGTGAGGGTTTTTTCCCAGATCTTGCTTTGTAAAGCCAGCTGTTCCTCAGGATTATGAGAGGCTGTGACAGCCCATGGAGCCCTTCTTGCCTGTAATTACATGGATTTCATACAGGCTGGGGGAGCAAAGAAATCCCTCACTGCAAACCCATTCTGCCTGCAGGGTCCCAGTAACAGCACCAGTGCAGTTCCAGTCCTGCAGCTGGGAGGGGCCAGGGAGCAGCTCCTCCCAGGAGCACAAACCCACCCTCATTTCGAGAGCAGGGATCTCCCCACGGCCCCTGCTTTGCTCACAGGGAGCAGCTTCCGTGGCCCTGCACCCAGCCAGCAGTGGAGAGAAGCCTAAAACGTCAGCCAGAACTTCTCCTTTCAGTGTGTTAGGAGGAATCACAGGGATAAATGGAAATATCAAATAGCAGTGGTACTCCGAGTTGCCATTTTGTTTACGATTTTTCATCCATATCATTAAATTCCTTCAGCAAAACCATTCTAATAAACTGTGTCGTGGAATAATGGTTCAGTGCTGCGGAGTCCTGGAATATCCTGAGGGAGGGACCCATCAGGATCACGAGTCCAGCCCCCAGCCCAGACCCCCCAACAACCCCACCCTGCAGGAGTGGAAGAAACGACAGTAAATGAACCCTGCTGCGTGACCTGTTCCTGTGCTTAACTCCCACGTGCCCCACTTCTGGAGAGCCCCGTGCCTTCCTCCTTCTGCCCTTGCTTGGATTTTAACTGGAATTGCTTGATCCATGACTGTTACACTTGTAAAGGTACAAATTCACATTTAGGGTGCTCTGTCCCTCCTCCTGCGCGATGGCACCATCCCAGTTTTCCCTGATCTCACCCCGTTTGTCTCCCAGAGCTCTGGCTGGACCCTCCCTTGGGGGCTGCCGCCCCCATCCCCAGGCACTCACCGGAGGGGGAGATGTGTCTCCAGGAGATGGAGGGCTCTGGTTTCCCCGTGGCCAGGCACACCAGGGTGATGTTGCTCCCCTCGTTCACAACGATGTCGCTGGAGATGCGGAATATCTTCGGAGAGACTGCAACGAGACAGGGAGAGAGGGGTCAGGGGGAGCCGCTGCCTCGGGAAACCTGGGCTGCCATCAGGGCTGAAACGCAGGCAGGGGTCGAAGGAAAACTGCAAAACCTCCTTTAGGTGAGCCCAGCCCTTTCCATCACACTGCAGGAACTCAGCCCTGGGCTCCAAACGCCGCACCCAAAAAGCAGCAATTTCCTCTGCCTGTGCAAAGCAGGAGCTCCCAGCAAGATGGATGCTCCTGCTTAAGGGAAGCTGAGCTTGCCCCTGACAGTTTGCAAAGAAGACAAAATCAAGTTTTCCTGGTACTTTCAGGAATGGTGCTGCTGTTCCAGCCACTCCGTGTGCACCTGCAGAGTCCAAGCTGCTCGTGGAGAGGAGTAAAGCACATTTATTTTGTTGTTTCCTCTTGCTTTGGGGCTTGTCCATTCTCCTAACCCAAGTGCCTGTCCAGCTGGAGCCTTTCTGTCCCAATGTCTCCCTGGTTTTGCTGTGTCCCAGCCCGAATCCCCCCACTTGATCCCATACCTGTGCCTGAACCTCCCTCCAGGGGCTGGAAAGCACGGAGCTCTCCCCTGGGCACAGGCTGGGCCTGAGTGCTTTGGGATCTCCCCTTGCTGACATTCTCCAGCCCTTTCCCTGTCCCAGACAGCGGAACAAACTGGGGTCAGACAGACCAAAACAAGCTGGGGACTCTCAGTGCTTGTGCCTCTGCATTTGTGAGCAAAGACACGAGAAACCTGTGGGGAGTATTTCTAATTAGCAGAGAAACCTTAGGGAGGGGTGTGGGGAAGGCTGATCCCAGTTCCTCTTCTCCAGAATCCCAAACACCTTCAGGATTTTGGGCTGCATCCCCACCTCACAATGCTAATTTGATGTTTTTCCCAACTTCCTAACGAGGCAAGGAGCACAGCAGGGTAAGAGGAGACGCTGCTCTCTGCAGCTCCACTGTCCCTTTCCTCCGGGCCCGAATTAATGCCTTGTCCAACCCGCCCGTGCCAGCGCTCCTGCAGCTCTGACGGGGAGCTGGAGTCAGCAAAACCCCTTCCAGCACATTCCTGAGCCCTCCTGCCCCGGGCCCGGAGCCCCGGGATGCTGTGAAAGGAGCCCCGGAATGCTGCGGAGTTCCCTCCATTTCACACATTTCCTGATGCCGCTGCCCCAGGGGTTGGCACAGGCAGGACACTGCAGCTCTCCTGGAGCCCCTTCGGGCCCTGCAAGGGGCTCTGAGCTCTCCCTGGAGCCTTCTCCTCTCCAGGTGAGCACCCCCAGCTCTCCCAGCCTGGCTCCAGAGGGGCTCCAGCCCTGGAGCAGCTCCGTGGTGCCCCCCAGACCCAGCTCGGGCTCTCAGACAGGCACAAACCCTCTCCAGGTTTTGCTGAAGCCACCAAGGGCTGAGCCACACGAAATGTTCAGGCTTTTGCTGGGTTTTGGGGCTCCTCATCAGGAACTCTCCAGTCTTTCTAAGGGAATATTGGAGCTGTGACATGGTAGAAGGTGGAGAATTTTCCAGACTTAGAGAATGCAGATTAAGTGATTTCCTCTTAAGTACGAGCTTTGTTCAGTTCCTAATTGACTGGGCTCTTCTTTAATCTGGGCTTTACAGAGAGGAAATTAAATCAAACCTCGTTGAAGATGTCTGTAAGTCTCGTTACAATGACACTGAGCAGGTCACAGCACTGATGCATTTCCGAAATGGAATTAGAAAAGAAATGAATCCGAGAGGTCCGTTAATTAAAATAACCCCAAATAAGCACAAGCTGCAGCCCTGCTGCACAATGTAATCCTGTAAAATGACAGAAGTGAGACAACCTGATCTGGGGCTCGTGGCAAATTGTAGATGTTATTATTGTCAGTGATTTCCCAGGAAGATCGTCCTTCCCAGGACAGAAATTGGCTTCCATCGTATTTCTGGAGCCTCACAGTTTGAGACAAATCAGGATTTCTGCCGGATCAGTATGCTGCTAATTTTTCTGCTATTTACTGGCTGATAGGGATCATTACATTCAGATCACTAAAATCTGTGGAATTTAGTAATTATGACTCAAATATATGTGCAGCATCGCAGTGGAATGTTAATATTTATTAAGAATTAAAAAATGTTTGTTTTGCATCCGTATTTCTTCCCACACCTCTGAAGACTCGGATCCAGGAGCAGATTTAGCATTTAAAATCTGCTCTGCTGAGCTTGGAGTGCACATTAAACCCATCACAGAGCTACTCCCCACTTCAACAACTCCAGCCTCCCACCCAGATCACGTGGAGCTGTGAAGGTCAGGGAAAAAATTAAATAAAGCAGCAAATAAACATTGATTCAGTAAATGGATTAACAGAAGGCCGAAGAAATGAGATAATAAACAAGGAAGAAAGAGGAATTAAACTCCCAAGTAAATTTGGTGCGGGGGTCCAACAGGAAAAGTGTTTTGCAGTCTGGTTTTTTCTTTGTCAGTGTTTTTAATTAAACCCTTCCCTTTTTGGACAATGTTTTTAAATGAAACCTTCTCTTTCCGGTCAGGGTGTGTGACCAAAGGGCTGGGGAGCTGCTGCCAGGGGAAGGCTGAGAGAGCTGGGGATGTTCGGCCGTGGGAGAAGGCGGCTCAGGAGAGACCTGGGAGTTCTCCCTCTTGCAGGATTTACGGGGTGGCTGCAGAGCAGGTGGAGAGCCCTGGCTGGGTTCAGCCCCACGTGTTGGTGGGGACTGTGGAGTTGTTTGTCAGGGATGTGACTCAGGAGGCCCTGGCTGGGCTGACACCTCCACAATTCCACAATTCCACAGTCCCACAGTCCCACAATCGCCTCCCCCAGCGCAGCCTCGGCAGCAGCAGGACCTGCCCAGGGCCCGTGGGGGTGGCCCTCAGCTGCACCCCGAGCCCCCACTGCTGCAGTGACACCCTGGGGACCCTCGTGGGCCGAGCTGGCTGATGGAGGCACGGAAGCAGCCCTTGGTTTCCCTGTGGGGACAGGATGAAGCACCCCCTGCTCTCCCTGCGTGCAGATTGATCTCATTAGCGCGGGGAAGAGCTGGGAATCACCGACAGGACGCAGGAAATAGATTCCTGTTCTTTCTGTGGCTTGGGCACAATAATTAGCTTTTATGACAAATCCACAGAAAAAATTAAAATGTGCTTACGAGGGCCATGGAAGGCGGGGCTGAGCTCCCTTCCCACTACCTGAGAATCCATCGGGGTCCTCGGCTCTCACTCGCCACAGCCCCAGCAGCTGGGAGCCCTCCCTGCCACACAGCAGCCTCTGCCCCCGTGCCCAGGAGCGCCAGCAGCTGCACTCGCACGGCAACAGGCAACAAAACCCGAAATTCCGCCTCTTCCCTGCTCCTCTTCTCCCCATTCTGATCAGAAGGACAAAGACGACTCGTGCCTGAAAACCAGACACAGCCAGAACACTCAAATCATGGAATTATGGAATCACTGAAGCTGGAAAAGATCATCAAGTCCAAGCAGCGCTTTGAGGGGAAAAAAAAAGGGGGGGGGGGGTTTAAACACAACAGTTAATCAAAGGGAAGATTTAGGAAAAAACCTAACACAGGTTGCAATGGAATAGTTAAATGTAGTTAAAATAGGTCAGGGTTGCAGAGGATCCCCTTAGAAGCTGGACTCTGCAAGGCTCCTTCTCAGCCAGGTGGGTGGGGAAGCAAAGTCCCGTGCTGCAAAACCCAGAATTGCCATAAATGAGCTGCTTGGATTGCTCCCAGAAACAGGGAACCACTGCAGGGGTGAAAACATCACGAATTTAGTCAAGGTTTTCAAATGATTTATGTCATAAAATCCCAGAACCCCAGACTGGGTTGGAAGAATCTCAAACCCACCCAGTGCCAGCCCTGCCATGGCAGGGACACCTCCCACTGTCCCAGGCTGCTCCAAGCCCCAATGTCCAGCCTGGCCTTGGGCACTGCCAGGGATCCAGGGGCAGCCACAGCTGCTCTGGGCACCCTGTGCCAGGGCCTGCCCACCCTCCCAGGGAACAATTCCTTCCCAAGATCCCATCCAGCCCTGCCCTCTGGCACTGGGATCCATTCCCTGTGTCCTGTCACTCCATTCCTTGTAAAATAAATCCTCCCCCTCCCTGGCAAACCCAGGCGCTGTTTCCATCCTCAGCCCTGGAAACATCGATCCCCTAAACACTGAATGCCACACCCCAAATCCCTGATTTTAAACGAAAAACAACCCTAAACATCTCCAAAAATGATTTCCAACAAAGCCCTTTGTGTAGTTGAGCATCTCGCACCCTAAGTATCGACCAGAAAAAAGATAATTGTGCATTTAGGGCAGTAAAATTATTTATCAATACTTACTGAAAATTGCTCTGGTTTTCATACTTTTTATCCTTTTTTTCATTTCATACTCAGATGAACTCAGTATTTACTGAGTTCCTGAATGCCCCCACCACAAACACCCTTTCCAGAGTGTCTTTAACACAGCTTTTAAATCAGGAGAGCTTTGAAAGCCGGAGCCCCCAGCCTGTGCTGGCACAAACCCTCCCTTCTGACAATCAGTCACCAGCGGGGAGAGCTCAGAACCCTTTTGCTTTTGCATTTCCATGATTAGTTCCTCGAGGCACTTTGATTGAAGAGCGTTTCCTAAAGGTCTCCACCTCCTCCTAATTAAACACAATTTGTCTCAAACACGGCAGCTTTGGCAAAGTGGGGCTGAGGAAATAAACGATGGGTGGGCTGGGAAGAGAAATGGTTTGATCTTGAGCCTTCATTTATTTCCAATTCGCGTCAGCGCTGAGGCGTGACAAAAGTCACAGAAGTGGCACTTCTGTAAGTCTGGGGTGACTCTTCTACCTCTTTGATGCCCGTGGCAGTATAACCATAATCTCTATAAATTAATGCGATGTCGCCGATGTTTAGAACTTTATTTTCACCTCTTTTCTGTGGTCAGTTTATTTTAGACCAATTTGAAGATTAGCCTTAGATCTGCCCGGCTTCAGGGAGGGTTCCTCACCCAGAACAAACATTATCAGGGTGCGAGGGGAAAAGGAATGGTTCTGTTCGGGGATTCTGTGCGGGCGGGGTGACATCTGCGCCTTTGTGGCCGTCCCCGCTGGCAGGGCAGGTGAGCTGTCCCGGCGGGACATCCCTGCACCACGGAGCAGGAGGAGCGGGAGGCGCAGCTCAGCCTTTCCCACTCCCTGGAGAAGCTTTCAGACACACCACGAGCCCCTTTCGGCGAGCCACGCGCTGCAATCAGAGCCCTGCTAACGCTTTAATCACGGAAATGGAGCCAAAAAGTTACAAAGGGCAAAAATAACAATAAAAAAAAAGCCACCTCCCGGTGGCTGAAGCCAAAGCGCTCCCAGCTGGGCACTGATTGCTGGCTGGGCAGGGCCAGGGCCGCGGAGCAGCCGCGTTGTTGGAGCTCATTAACACACACAAGGGTGGGACGGGGCTCTGGAAAATCAGGGATAGCTTTCCTTTCCTCACCAGTACAGAGGTGAGTTGTTCCATCACTTCCCAGGCCCTGGCACGGAGCAGCTGTGGCTGCCCCTGGAGCCCTGGCGGTGCCCAAGGCCAGGCTGGACATTGGGGCTAAAGCAGAATGACCATAAATATGAAAATAGTCAAAGGCTGAAATAATGCAAGATTTCATCTGGTTAAAAGCAGATTCATTCTGTAACCAGCAGGGTGATGGCTAAGGCAAGACAGGAAGGAAAGAGTTTACCCAGGGTAAGAAAGGAGCAACTGGGCGGGACAGGATAAACATTTGTCCCTTAAAACACAGCCTGAATAAATCTGAATAAACCAGCCTGAACATCTCGAACACCTCCTGGTCACAGGCGGTCCCTGAAGATCTCTGCGATTGAGCAGTTGCAGAGTGAAAGAGGGCAATGAAATGCCAGCAAAAGCCCGTAAATATCCCAGCACATGGATCTGTTCCATCAGCGAGGCACCAGCAAACACCTCCACCTTCCCCAGGCTGCCAAAACCATCCCCAGCTCCTCCTTCCTTCCTTCCTGTGCCACCAGCCTCGGGTGACACCGGCCCCGCTCCTCCCGAAGGTGTCAATGAGCTGCTGTTATCACGTAAGGACACACGCATCATCCCCTCAAACCCCCACTATTCCCCTTTCCAGACCACAGCCTAAACCCTGCAAGGTTCGCTTTCCAGCCAGCAGCGAGAGCACCATCGTTTGCTCGGCCAGAAAAGCAATAAAATGTGATAATTCCGAATAAACTCGGACTTCCCTTTCTTTGTCCTCGCAGACAAAGCAAGAGCCGCACCCAGGCCGTGCAGGCTGCTGACTGCTGGAGTGGCTCTGCAAGTTTAGAGGCATAAAGTCACGGAATTACGGAATATCCTGGGTTGGAGGCACCCCTGAGGATCACCCAGTCCAACTCCTGCCCTGCACAGACATCCCAACAACCCCACCCGGTGCTCCTGGAGCTCTGGCAGCCTTGGGGAGCCTGGGCAGTGCCCACCACCCTCTGGGGGAAGAGCCTTTCCCTAAAATCCAGCCTAACCCTGCCCTGGCCCTGCTCCAGCCCTTCCTGTCCCTGTCCCAGAGGTTGGATCTCCCCTGCGCTGCCCCTCGGGAGGAATTTGTACACTCAAATATGGACGGACATCTTTTAAAGACAAATTCCAACGTGAGTGGGCAAAGGGATTTTCACGGAAAGATTTCTGCGACACAGTAAGTGCCAAGAAAAGAATTCTAGACTAGAAAATTAGAGGTAAAACCTCATCACTGCTCCTTACAGGCAAAATGAGAATATTAGAGGGTTGTGACAGGTAAACAGTGATATACCTGTTGCTGCTTGTGCTGTCACAGGGACTAGATAAAAGAGCTGTAATGATTTGAGATGATTTCTTGTAACTCTGCACTTTTCCTTTTGGAGAATTCTACAGGTTCAGTCTCTCTCCAGCGACGCTGAATGACAGATTTACATCGTATTCCCAAGATAGTTATTAAAATAATTTCCCTTGACAGTTCTCTGGCTGCATCACTCCCCCTTCTCTGTATCCCAACCATATGGCTCTGCTTACTTCCCATTTTCAGCACTTTGCTCGGATGTGAAAAGCAATTCCTCGTCCTTCCCTCTCAGCTTCGCTCCCGCCCGCTGCAGCGAGCACAGACCCGCAGAACATTGGGGCTGGAAGGGACCCCCAGGGGCCATCGAGCCCAGCTCCTCAGAGAATTCCACCACAGAGCTGAGCCCAGGGCTGGAGCTGAGCCCTCTGCTCTGGAGCCAGGCTGGGAGAGCTGGGGGTGCTCTCCTGGAGAGGAGAAGGCTCCAGGGAGAGCTCAGAGCCCCTTGCAGGGCCTGAAGGGGCTCCAGGAGAGCTGCGGAGGGACTGGGGACAAGGGATGGAGGGACAGGACACAGGGAATGGCTTCCCAGTGCCAGAGGGCAGGGCTGGATGGGATATTGGGAAGGAATTGTTCCCTGGGAGGGTGGGCAGGCCCTGGCACAGGGTGCCCAGAGCAACTGTGGCTGCCCCTGGATCCCTGGCAGTGCCCAAGGCCAGGCTGGACACGGGGGCTGGGAGCAGCCTGGGACAGGGGGAGGTGCCCATGGCAGGGGTGGGATGGGATGGGCTTTAAGGTCCTTCCCAGCCCAAACCAGTCTGGGATTTTTTGAACGTGCAGTTCAGTTACACAACCCCCCCTTGGATGTCACCGCCTTCCCTGTCCCTTTCTCCCCACTGCACTGAGGAGCCCAGGGAGGGGACCCCACCATCCCCATGGCCCCTCGGACCCTGATGTGATTTCCACCGTGAAGCAGCTGCTTTTCCCTGTGAGAATTCCCTGCCCACAGGGATGGAACCTTCCCCATTGTGGTGGAATCAGACGGGAAAGGGAGGAAGGTGCCAACCATCTCCAGCCCGAGCGCTGCATCTCCAGCTGCCCTGTCCCTGCAGGATCTGTGCTGTTGCCCTGGATTCGGTGCACGGCCACTCCAGCTCTGCTGAAGTGCTGCTGCCTGGGTAGCTCCCCTCACCTGTGTATCTGATTTCTCCCCGAGTCTCCTGTCTGCTTCTGTCTGTATTGAATTCCCCCCATTGATTCCAGGGCGTTCTGAAATCCATCACTCGGGCTTTGAAGCCTGTTGTCACGAGCACTTGCACTTTGATGTCACTGGCAAATTACAGAGATGTATTCCCTAGTACATCACCCCATTCATCCACTGAAATCCCCACCAAACCCTTCTGGGATCCCCAGGGGCCCATCCAGAGTGTCCCTGCCTCGGGACAGTGGATCTCTGACAGCCGTTCCCTCGGTGATGTTTTTCACAAGCCGTGCACCCACCCTGCAGCGGTTTGGGCTGGCTCGCTCTGATTTTGGGAACACAGAGCCAGGACCAGTTGTGTTTGCATCGCCCCAACACTGAGATGTGACTGCCATGCACTGCCTGAGCCTTCCCACGAGGGGAACACCTTCTGTGAGAGGGAAATTCGGCTGGTCTTTGGTGGGGTCAGCATTAAAAATTACTGTTGCTCATTCATGTCCCACTGCCGTATGATGGTTCATGAGATTCCCTCTTCCTAACAGGTTAAACCCAAGCTCTCTTCTGTGCATTTTCTGCAGTCTGCTGTTCAGAGGTTTTTTTAAAACTAAAGGCTGGGGTTCATCCTCCACCCAAAGAATTGTCAGGATTCAGGGGCAGCTTTCAGGGGTTCGAGGATGGGTCATGCCAGTTCATGTGATGATGGACTTTCCATCCCTGGCAGTGTCCCAGGCCAGGCTGGACAGGGCTTGGAGCAGCCTGGGATGGTGGAAGGTGTCCCTGCCATGGCAGGGGTGCGGCAGGATGGCATTTAAGGCCCCTCCCAACCCAACCCAGGCTGGGATTCTGTGATGCTCCTCAGAATTTAATTTGATCTCTCCCTGCTTTGCTCCCCAGTTCCCTGGTGGAGGCAGCCCAGAGGGAAATCTGGTCTCTGCACACGGAAACCTCTGCTTTGCCTTGGCTCCAGCCTCCATGGATGGAGGAGGAGGAAGAGAAGGAGGACGAGGATGAGGAGGATGAGGAGGAGGATGAGGAGGAGGAGGATGAGGAGAAGGAGGAGGAGGAGGAGGACGAGGATGAGGAGAACGAG
This sequence comes from Oreocharis arfaki, assembly GCA_013398015.1. Taxonomy (NCBI): domain Eukaryota; kingdom Metazoa; phylum Chordata; class Aves; order Passeriformes; family Paramythiidae; genus Oreocharis; species Oreocharis arfaki. Next base: position 13,441 of record VZRR01007330.1, on the reverse strand, counting down.
GAGGAAGAGG
>VZRR01007330.1:3227-13375 GCA_013398015.1 Oreocharis arfaki | reverse complement strand
AGGAGGAGGAGGAGGAGGAGGATGCATCACTATGGGAGGATCAAAGGAAGGAGGGGGACCCAGCAGGGAGGTGCCCCAGTGCCCCGTGCTCGGCTCGCCCCTGAGCTCAGCTCACCCCTGAAGCTCTGGGACAGGTCAGGTCCCCAGGACCATCCCGAGGAATTCCCACACACTGAGGGATGCCTCCTGTTATCCCTTCACATCCCACCTGCCTCAGGAAAGTGGTTCTCTGGTTCTGCTGACCACAAACACATCCTGAGCAAGTTTCCAATGCCTTGGCTCAGTCCAGAGGAGGGAAGGCTTGTTCCCTGGGTTAAGTCAGTGGATACGAATTTATTCGGTATTTATTTTTGTTCTCATCACAAAGCCTAGAAATTAGTAATGATTATCTAACATTGAAACTTAGAATTGCTTTCCACATTATTAATTCCTCCTCTTGAGCTGCTGCAGAACTGCCCCCATGCCACGGAAATGTGTTGGGAGTGGTGTGGTTTAATCTTCCTGACATTCCAGTGACATGGGAGCTGTTGGTATTAATGGGGATTAATGGCGTTATTAATATTCATATTCTACAGACAGTTAACACCGAATTAACATCAGACTGTTGCCTGCCCAGCAGTTTTGGATGCCTGACCAGAGACAGCGTCTTCCAGGAGAATTCCCTTCTCCCCCGCTGGCAGCTACAAGATTTCTCTGCAGAAAACGCGGGGGGATTTCAGCTTCTGCCCCAGCCCAGCCCAGCCTTGAGGCGCTGCTGGGATCGCTCTGAGCCTTTTCACCGAGGGGAAGCGGCGCTTTGCACGGAGCACCGTCCCGATAATGGGATTTTACCGGCTCCGAGCCCTCTGAGAGCGCCGTCTCCGGGCCAGGAGCGTTTGAGAACGAGCAGCAGCTCCCTCTCAGGGTTCTTCACTGGACTGAGAAAGGGCCAGGAGGAGATTTTCCCGTCTTTTCAGCCTGGGAATGGCAGCGGTAGATGCGGCTGCTGCCCCGCCGTCGGGCACGGCCCGGAGCGGCGCCGCGCACCGAGGGCAGCGGCAGCGAGAAATGACACGGAACCTGTGCCCTGTCCCTGCAAACTGCACCGGCTACGGGAGACTCCCAAAACAAGGGATAAATCGGACCTGCAGGAGGAGCAGGGGCAGCCAGGGCAGGCAGCTCGCTCGGGGGAAAGGGGCTGCTGGGGCTGAGCGCTCCAAACCCCGCTTAATTAGGGACTCCGAGCCCAGCTAATGACTCTGCCTCGATCCTGCACTCGCCATCGGAGGGGAGAACGACAGCAGCGGCTTCTCTGTGCTGGGGCACCGCGGCCTCAGCACCCAGAAACAATCAATCAATCGATCAATCAATCAATCACCATCTCAATTAATTCATGGTAAGGGGAAGTCAAAAGCCCCCGGGCACGTTCTGCTGGCCCAGCCACTGCTGGGGGCCAGGACTCCCTTGGGGCATGGTGAGTGGCAGAATGCTGGGAGCTTCAGTGGGACTGGTTAAACTCCATGGATGCTCTTGGTTACCCCGTGTCCAGGAATTCCATCGGGAGGTCGGTGTGATCCATAAGGAGAGAGCCCCAGGAACAGCCCTGAGAGCCTTAGGGGTGCCCAGACTGACCCAGAGGGGAGCACCAACCTGCTGCATCCCACAGCTCCCTGGAAACCACAGAATCACGGCATCCCACATTGGTTTGGGTTGGAAGGGATCTTAAAATTCACCTTGTTCCACCCCCTGCCATGGGCAGGGACACCTCCCACTGTCCCAGGCTGCTCCAACCCCCAATGTCCAGCCTGGCCTTGGGCACTGCCAGGGATCCAGGGGCAGCCACAGCTGCTCTGGGCACCCTGTGCCAGGGCCTGCCCACCCTCACAGGGAAGTGATGTCACAATCACATTATTCCCAAAAAATCCCCCCAAATAATGAAGAATCCAATCGAAACACGTCCATGAAGAAGTGAAACCAGCACATAAATATCCATTTCCACAGGATCTCACGGATACCAGGATGTGTACTGGAGATTGTCTCCCACCCTATGAGTGAGCAGGAGCAGCTTGTTTCCATAAATCAATGGGAACTTTGAACAAGGAACGATTTCTTGCTCCTGAAGGACTCTGGGTATCTGTGCTGAGCAGAGTTATGAAGGAAATAATTTGCCATAGCTCACGGCCTCTGACTGGGATGGGATTTAAAGCCTGGAAAACGAGGCCAGAAAGCACAGCGAGTTCTGGAGGTTGCTCCAGGAGCGCTCGGGCACCGGGGAAGTGCCTCAGTCTGCCGGGCACAGAATTCCCGGGGGGCTCCCGTCACCGTCAGGAACGGGAGCGAGAGAGGAAGAGGGAGGTGAGAGGAACTGAAGGGGGGCACTGCAGGGACAGGGTCAGGAACGGGGCAGCTCCTGGGGCAAAGGGGCTGAACCCCCGAGCACGGAGCAGAGGCCTTCGATGGCTGCACACGCGGAGGCGCCTGGGGAAAAGGGATCACAGGAATTCTGCCCAAAATGAAGGAATTCTGCATCTGCCTGCTGGAAGCCAGGGAGAAGTGCAAAGGCAGAACTATTGAAGCCCCATTTAATAGGAAGTTTGTATTTTAGTGGGACAGAGGCTCTCTGCAGAAAGGGGCTGGATTAAAGAGAGATGCAGGAGGAGACTCAAGGCAAAGACTTTCAAATCCCAAACCTGAGCCGAGGAAAGTTCCACTCAGACATCGCTGTTATCACATCCAGGGATTTGGGAATATTTATGGGCAAAATATTTGAGCGTGCTAAATACATCCAATTCGGTGGGAACACAAAACAAAGCCTCTGCTTTGAAGTGTTCCGAACAGAGAGACTTCTTCTCCAAACCAGCCCTTTCGCTGTGTAATGGAATGCTTGTGTTAATTGTAATTCCTTTTGCCAGGATCTGTTTTACATAACAAAGCTAATCTGCCAACTATTAAGGAAATTTCCCCCGTTTTCTCTTACAGATGATAGAAGGGGAAATAATATCGTGTTTTAAATGCAAAGTGGGGATGATTAAAATTGCAGTCTAAATAAAATAGGAACATATCTGAATCCTAAAGACAACAAAACAAGTAATCCACGGGGGTCAACAGAATAACTCACTTACAATCCTCTACTTGAGCCTTTAGTATTACAAAGCTTTTTATAAGTAAGCAAAATTTAGCTGTTTATTCTGCTCCCTGTAATGTCTTCAGCACCGCTGGCCTTGAGGCAGGTTCGGAATCAGAGGCTTAGGAACGCTCCGGTTTTATCCAGCTCCTGAAGTGCCTCTTTATCCATTCAAATCTGCACACTCACATTCAAGTTCACGTCTCTCTTGTGAGATTTTTGTTTAATCCTTTCCTTATAAATGAACATATTAACCTGAAGGGAGAAATGTTCAAAACATCAGGTGGAAAAAAAAAAAAAAAAAAAAGAACAGGATGCCAAAACCGGCAGCGAAAGAATAGATTCTGTGCGTGCATCTCCTCGAGCACAGCATCCAAAACACACCCATGGGGCTGGGCTGTGCTGCCTGCAAAAGCTCCCGAGCTTTTATCTGAGTAGCTGGGATAAAAGAGCCGTGATAAGTAGGTGTAATAGGAGAGCTGGAGTCACATTATGGGGCTGTATTACGAATCGGTGCTGTGTGGTTCCCTTCTGCTGCGGTTTCCCCGTCTGGAGCTGAAGATCTCGTGCTGTTTCCTGCCCTCGCTCCTGCCTCACGAATCGCAGCGCGCAGGAGCAGCGCCCCGGCGGTGCCGGCCTCAGAGCCCGCACTGAGCCCGACCTCAGAGCCTCGCCTCCTGCGAGGAGACTCCTCAGGAGAACACTTCCCTGGAGGATCTGCTCCCAGAAACGAAGCGGGAATGCTTCGTGGCTCGGCTTTGAAGGAAACCACGTCAATCTCAGGCACCCACGAGAAAGGGAGAGGAAATCAGGGAATCACGGAGTCCTTCAGGCTGGAAAAGCCCTCCCAGACCATGGAGTCCAACTGCTCCCAGCACTGCCAAGGCCACTCCTGACCATGTCCCCAAGGGCCACATCCACAGGGCTCTGAAATCCCTCCAGGGATGGGGACTCAGCCCTGCCCTGGGCAGCTGTGCCAGGGCTGGACAGCCCTTCCCAGGGAAAACTTCTCCTACTCTCCAGCTGAAACCTGCCCTGGCACAGCTCGGGGCCTCTTCCCCCTGTCCTGTCCCTGTTCCCTGTCCCCTCCTGTGCCCCTGCACCCCCTGTGCCAGCAGTCCCAGGTAGGGGAACCAGGGATTTGCTGCCCTGGAACCTTCTGATGGACAACTGAAAAGTTTTCTCTACACCTTTAGGAAAGCTGCACACTCCTTCAAATGGAGATTTTTCCGGGCAGGAAACATTCAGTCCCAATCCTTTAAAGCTGCCTTTCAAATTCCTTACAGCTCAGTCCTCCAGGATGAATCTACCACTTTACTTCTCAGTTGTTTTTTTCAGTCGTCTCCAGAAATTTTCCCAAATTAGCTCCATACACTCTTTTTAAAGACAGGCATTTGGTTTTGCTCTTTCCAGCTGGTGGATTTGGCTGCTTGCAAATATCAGATATTGTCATCATCCTCTCTTTACCCTCTCTTAGGCTACAAAAGCAGAATTAAACTGAGGAGGTTTGGAAATAAAGAAGGAATGTGTAGAGCAGACGAGTGTGTGCAGAACACGAGGAAATGCTCCCCGTGTGTGGAGCGTGAGGAGGAGCTGCTCCACCCCATCCATCCCCAGCCCTGGTGGTTCTCCCAGAACCTCAAACCCAACACAGCTCAGAGAACAAAACATTTTTCTTTTCCAGGTTCCCAGCTCGTAAGTCCAAGCCAAGATGTGCCACAGAGTAAATTCCAATGGAAGAATCACATCCTCACACTCTGGTGTTTAGGGAGAAAATGCACTGTTATTATTTCCAGGTTAATAAATCCCCTTTGCGATGCAAAGCTCTGTGCCCTGCCCCGTTCCCTGCCCTGGACACGCTCCAGCCCCTCTTTCCCAGCTGGTAAATCCTCAGAGGCTGGGCTGAGGGCCCTGTGCATTCCCAGAACCCCTCCAGGATGCTGCTCCCCCTTCCCAGTGCAGCCTCCGGCTGTTTCCGAGGCCAAGGGCGCTCCTGCTCTGAGCCCAGACACTCAGCGTCCCCCACAGTCCCAGCTCCTTAAAGTGCTTCGGGTTCGTGCATTTCTCCTCTTTCCTCTGCCCTTCCTAAGGAGCTCTTCCCCCCACTCCTGTTTATGGGGTTATTAAGGAGCTGCTCACCAGAGGTGGGACATTCCTGCCTCAAGGAATTCAGGAGGGAGGCTGGCATGCCAGGAGCTCGTGCCGCAGGTCTGCCGGGGCAGGGCTGGCACCAGGATCTCAGCCAGCCCTCACACTGCTCAGGGTAACAACCCCACTGCTCAGGGTAACAGCCCCACTGCTCAGGGTAACAACCCCACTGCTCAGGGTAACAGCCCCACTGCTCAGGGTAACAACCCCACCTCTCAGGCTGACAGGAATTTCCAAGCAGGAATGACAAACTCACCCCACAGTTCCTCCCCTTCCGCCCGGGAGCGGAGCAGCACCACACGCTGCAGGCAGCAGCAGTCTGCCTCACAGGAGGAAGGCAAAGACAAAGCAAACCCTCTGTTATCAGCTGCCCCAGCGCTAACCAAGGAAATGGAGCACGAAGTGTGCAGCTCCTTTCACTGCAAATATTCTATCAAAGTCCTCCAAAGTTTGCTGCTCCTTCTGCCTGGAACTCCAGCTGCAGTTCCACTCGTGCCTGGCCCAGTTTCACTCCTACCACTGGAGCTTATCCAAAGAGAAAGGGAGGTGTGGGAAGAGGCTGACACAGAAAAATGAAAAGCAAAGCATTTAAAGCAGCCCCCGAAAGGACATGCTCTGTATTAAGGGCATTTTGTAAATTATTGTTAGAGAATCCTGGAATGGTTTGGGCCGGGAGGGACCTTAAATCCCACCCAGTGCCACCCCTGCCAGGGGCAGGGACCCCTCCCACTGTCCCAGGCTGCTCCAAGCCCCAATGTCCAGCCTGGCCTTGGGCACTGCCAGGGATCCAGGGGCAGCCACAGCTGCTCTGGGCACCCTGTGCCAGGGCCTGCCCACCCTCCCAGGGAACAATTCCTTCCTAATATCTCATCCATCCCTGCCCTCTGGCAGTGGGAAGTCATTCCCTGTGTCCTGTCCCTCCATGCCTTGTCCCCAGTCCCTCAGCAGCTCTCCTGGAGCCCCTTTAGGCCCTGCAAGGGGCTCTGAGCTCACCCAGAGCCTTCTCCTCTCTATGACTGAACAAGCTCACAGATCAGATTTTGATGCTACTGAGGAGCCTTTTAACTGCCAATATGGTAAATTTATGAATCCTTGGAGCCCTGGGGCCTGGAATAAGATATTTGTTCCCTTAAAGAAGTGCTGGAGTCTGGAATTGCTCATGGACCTCGTTACGGTGCCGCAGCTGCAGCAGCATCCGCAGACCAGGGAGGCTGCAGGGCAGCTCTCACTCCTCAGGAAACCTGGAAATCCAGCCCAATTTCCATTTGTCTCACTTTTTCAACGTTGACTGGACTTGACAAAAGGTTTTTATCCGATTATGGCGTCTCCAGGAGGACGTTTCGTGTGTCAGAAGCCATTAGCTGCAGTCAGGCTAAAAGGGAGCCGCTGCCCTCGGTGCCTCCCGCAGGCAAGGGCCTCAGCTGGGACCCTGAAGGATGGTCCCAGAGCCCTTCTGGTTTATCCCCCCTTTCTTCCCAGTCCGGTTTTACAGAAATTGTCCTCATACACAGACCCCTTCTGTCACTGATTGCATCGACCAGAACTCCTGACAGGCTTTAACTCCCAAAAGCCCTGCCGTGCCAAAGCTCAAAACGCTTTTGCAGAGCCTTCTCCCCAGTTTTTGTGGGAACAGAAGAGAGGGATGCTTGAAAATTGTGGAACCTCATTTGGGGGAAATCAGTGGGTTTGCTCCTCCTTAGCAAGAATTTATTAAATGTTTAGATTTAAACCCTGTGTGCGAGATAAACCCAGGATATTCCAGACCACGGGCTGGGATCATTTTCAGATCCCCTTTCCAGTCCGAGGAAGAGCTGCAGAGGTGGTCCTCAGTGTTCTCCAGAGCTGCTTAATTTCCTTTGTTAACAACTCTCCAAGCAAAGGCTGCACTTTGAAGCAGGGGGTGCCTTTATTCCCCTGGACAAGGGATGGGCTGAAGCTATGGAAGAGGAAATAGAAATCCAATGGAAAAGCTGGGATAAATCACAGCAGTCACGGAGCTCAGTGAGATCTCACGCTGCTGGCTCCAGCAGCACTTGTGATGTGAATGATGGCAGTGAGTAACAGAATAATTACTGCCTCAGCTGGCCCAGGGCAGCCCAAGGGCCTGCAATGAAGGAGCAGGATGGGAAAGGGACATTCCGAGAGGGATAATGGAGCCTGGAACCCAGCAGCCAGCACAGTGGGCACTTAAATGTAACCAAGCCCTGGAGAGGGCCATAAACCAAAGGCTCTGACTTTAGTACTCCAGCAGTTCGTTCCAAAATAAAGTTTTGGGGGAGTGTTCAAATGAAATTGCACTTGGATGAAGCCACTGTCGTTAAAAAAGGGAGTAACAATTAAAAATAAAAGCCCACTTACGGTCACATCATCCATTTCAGATCACTCCAGTGTAACTGATCATTCTAAAGTAACTCCCATCATTGCCAAGGAGCAGATTTCACCTGTACTTGCCTTAACCCCATGAACCCCGGAGAGCCCCAGGGCGCAGAGCAGGCCCAGCCGCCGGCTCATGGGGCATTCCCGGGCTGAATTCCCATTCTTTCCAAAAACTCCATCACCCCCTGTCCTTCAGGAGGGTTTGTGATCCTTTTGCAGCCCGGGGCTCCCAGGACATTGCCGGCTGGGTGGGTTTGTCACTGAGGGAGGGCACAGTTCATGGGCTCGGAGCCACCAGAGCAGAGCCTCGGGAAGGGCACGAGATGCTGGGCCAGGGCTCAGGGATGGAGAACCTCACTGACCCAGGGAACTCCAAGCTCAGGGTTTAACCATCCACAATGTCTCCCTCTGCAGCACATTATTATTTTATTTAAACTAAGGATTTTGGGGGGGGGCGGGAACGGGGATTTTTTTAGGTTTATTCCATATTTTTTTCCTCCTTCTGCGTCTGGCATTCCCGTGTAACACAGGAAGTTCCTGAAAGGCCCTTTGGACTCTGCTGAAGGCACCTTTAGCAAGACTCTCACGGGTCACCAACCATCCCATTCCACTTAACTCGGTGGAACAGAACCAATACCCTTCAGGCCCCAGAGGAAACGCTCATTTTGTGCCGATTGTCCTCTGCCTGCAGATTCCAGAAGATGGAAATTTCAGGCTCCTAATGGAAATCGGGCTGCAGCCGTGACTAAAGCACCTCCAACACGGCAGAATTATGAGTTTCAGACGAGAGCAGCCCCGCTCCACTCCAGATAAAATATCCCTGATTTCCACCCCTGCAAATGAGATCAGCTCCCAGCGCAAACATTTCCTGTGCCTTGAGCCCGGCAGAGCAGGGGAAAACCACTCAAACTTGTTTTAGAGTGAGAGATCCCCCGCAGCTCCTGGGAGGGACAGATGTGGGAGGAATTTAATGAATGGGTAAGACCCACAAATCCTGGAGAAAACCTTTGGATCAGTCACTAACGACACGTTAACGAGGGTGGGTGCACTGAGGGAATGGCAAGGCCAAGGATGCTGCTCGAGGGACAGGGAGGATCCTTCGGGGGGCCTCCATCACGGAGCAAACCTCACGAGGCTGCCTCCCCCCTCCAGAACTGTTTTTCCAAGTCTTTTTCTCCCCATGCTGAGCAGGGACAAGATGATAACAGCGGCTGGCACCAGCAAGTTAATTTTATAGAGAAAACTGACACCCTGCTCGAGTGCTGGCAATTTAAAAGAGTAATGGATTGTCAGTTTCAGCTGGGAAGTGGTTGTTAGATGATTTTAAAGTCTTTTGCATATTTATTTTGTCCCACTTTAAATAAATTTGGGGAAGATTTATCTCGTTAGCTTCAAATGCAAGTCCCTCTTGGCCTGGCTGAGGAAACAAATTAGACTTTGCAAACATTGCAAAGACTAAATCAATACATTAATATTTAGGGGACATTAAGGGGGTTTATTAAACAGGAAAAGGGCCTAGAGTATTACTTTGGGAACATTATACATGTTTAAATAAAAACCCGAGGTTGTGGTTCCTGACTGAATCTATAAATGGCATTTTCATGGATAACTGAATTATTTACAGCTCCCGTGTCGGGAGCAGATCCCTCCAGGAATGGGATGGTGCTGGGAGGGCAGCACAGGAGCAAGGGCTGGGACCCACACATGGGGCTGTCCCAGGGGGTCCTGAACCAGCCCAGCACAGGCTGGATTAAAATAAAAACATCAAGTAACTGATGGGAGCAATATTTCGTGTCCCTGATTCCCTGGTTCGGGCTTTTGGGAGTGCTGGAACCAGGAACTGGGCTGCTGTGGGATGGGGAAGGCAGAGAGGACAAGGAAGGGCAGCAGACACTGGGGGATTTGGGGACAGGGGTGGCCCAGGGCTGGGACCTTGGATCTGCAGCTGAGGGCCCAGAGCAGTGACCTGTGCCAGCCGTGCACCCACGACACCCAAACACAGCCCCCAAAACCGCCCTGAGCCAGAGGTGCCGGAGGATCCATGGAGGATCCCCGTGCTGGCCCCAGCAGCCTCCCCACACTCCTGGTGCACACCGAGGGCCACGGGGACACAGCCCCAGGGCCGTCCTCGGGGACACCACGGGCACAGGCCCCGCTGCCACTGCCCCTGCCACGGCCACCCTGTAAATGCTGTAAGGCCACGGCCTCCCAGGTCCCCTGAATCCCATGGGAACCAGCATCCCAAACCCAGCCCCACTGCCCCTGCCACGGCCACCCTGTCCCCTGAATCCCATGGGAACCACCATCCCAAACCCAGCCCCACTGCCCCTGCCACTCCACAGTCACCCTGTCCCCTGAATCCCGTGGGAGCCACCATCCCAAACCCAGCCTTGCTCCCTGCACAGCCCATCCACAGCAGGATGGGAGCTGGGACAAGGGATGGAGGGACAGGACACAGGGAATGGCTTCCCACTGCCAGAGGGCAGAGCTGGATGGGATATTGGGGAGAAATCCTTCCCTG
>VZRR01007329.1:30396-54602 GCA_013398015.1 Oreocharis arfaki | reverse complement strand
AAAAAGAAAACAAAAAAGGAAAGAGGGAAAATTGTGCGGCGCTCGAAATAGCTGTCGGAGGAGCTGCTCCACCTGGGCGAGCGGGGCCAGCTCGGCGGTGGCCGACAGAGCCCAGCCTGCCCTGCCCGCACCGCGGGGCTCCTGCAGCCCGTCCCGCACATCTCCCGTTATTCCCGGGCGCTTCCCAAACCCCATCCCTTTGTTCTTGCGCTCCGTCTCTGTTTTCTCCATGCAGCGAGAAGCGCATTTTCATAAATAGACCTTGGCCGAGCGCTGCCGATGAAACTTTAATGAGGCGGGATGCTGAGTGCTGCCCGGGGGGGCCCCGGACCGGCTCCGCGCAGCATTAGCGGGGCCCGGCCCCCCCTTTCCGCCGCTCCCCCGCTCAGCCGGAGCCGCTCCCGGCGGCTCCCCCGCCCCGGGGTCCCCGCGCCCCTCCCCGGCCCGTGCCCGGTGCCGGGGCCGGTGCCGCGGTGCCCCCGCTCCGCCAAGTTCACGGGCGATGCAATATTCATCAGGCGCGCTCATAAAACGCCGGGTGGGTATTTCCCAGGCACAAACGCAAAGCGCTGCGCTGGGGAGCCGGAGCGGGGCCGCCCGGGGACCCCCCCCGGCCCCCGCGGCCGCCAGGTAAGGGGGGATCCGAGACACGGATGGGGCAGCTCCGGGCGAGCAGCAGCGGGGCTGGGCCGGGAGGCGCGGGCAGAGAGACACTGGGAGCGGGGATGAGGCCTGGAGAACTCATCACAGCCGGGGCGCTGGGCAGGAGCCGGCCCGAGCATCGATCCTGCTGCTGCTCCTGCTGCTGTCCCTGCTCCCGTCACTGCTCCTGTCCCTGCTCCTGTCCCTGCTCCTACTCCTTCCTACTCCTGTTTCTACTCCTCCTCCTTTTCTCATTCCTGCTATTACCCCTACTCTTTCTGCTCCTGCTCTTTCTCCAGGTCCTGCTCCAGCTCCAGCTCCTACTTCTGTTTCTGCTCCTGTTCCCACCTTGGTTCCTGCACCTCCTCCTTCTCCTACTCCCATTCCTGCTCTTTCTTCCTTCTCCTCCTCCAGCTCCTCTTTCTGCTCCTGCAGCTCCCGCTATGCCCAGGCCAGCAGGAGCTTCCAGGATCCTCAGGGAAAAGCCTGGAAGGAGGTGGAGAAGGGCCCCTCGTGCCTCCCCCCACCCTGCTCCCGAACGACCACTCCTGGTCCACCACAGGTCAGGGAGAAGCTGCTGCTCCTTCCTGGTGCAGCTCTGGCAGCCAGGACAGACTGGGAGCAGGTCCCAGCTGTGGTCCGGTGTCTCAGGTTCTGTGTCCAGCTCCTCTTGTCCTGAGGGTCTCTCCTCCTGCACCAGGGCCCTGGCTGGGTACCCAAAGGGTCCCCAAATCCAGGCTCTCTGCAGAGCACCTGGCACAGCCTGAGTGAAGGGGTGAGAGAAGGAAAACAGACACACGCAGGGGTGTCATGGGCATTCCCTGCTCCTGGGGCACCACAGGCACTCCCTGCTCCTGGGGCACCACGGGCATTCCCTGCTCCTGGGGCACCACGGGCACTCCCTGCTCCTGGGGCACAAGGGACACCCCCGAGGCTGACACTGGACCCAAGGCAGCATTAAAGGAAGGGAATATTGGCTGAAATGGACGCTCCACTCTCACTCAGGGTTTTCAGCCGAGGTTTGATGTATGAGCAAGGCTGGAGATTTCTCAGCTCTCTTGCTCTGGCAGCAGCTCGCCCTTTACAGGCACCTGCCAACCCAGCCTGGCCCAGAGCTCCTCCAGGAGGGCCTCAGCTTCAGCCACCTTCGAGGACCTGATTCCTCATCTACCTCCAGGCTGGTGGGATTGAGGGGGTGGGCCAGGTCTGATCTCTTCCCCAAGGGCACCCCGAGAACTCAAAACATCAACACCAGCAATTCACCAGGGACTGGATGGAGACAATTCGGGGCCTTCAGAGCAGGGGTGCACGGATGGGTGGAGACCTCTGGGCTCCAGTGAGGGTCACTGGAGAGCGACCAAGGAACCTCTGCTGCAGCTCAGCTCTGATATCAACCTCTGATATCAACAGGACTTAGAGACACCTTCATCACCTCAGAGCCTGTAACGACGCTGAAGGAGCAGCTCGGGTGGAGACACCAATAAATGGAGGCGTGACCACTGAATCCCACCCCTGGTGCTGCAAAGGCTTCCCGAGGAAAGCTGCCCAGCAGTTCCGGGCTGCTGGAGCTGCCAGACACCAGTTCCTGGAGCTCTCCCTGGCCACTGGTGCTGTAGCCAGGATCTCTCTTGCAACCCAGCCCTTCCTCCGAGCTGTTTCCCTCCATGCCAAGCTCTTCTGTGCTACTTCTTCCTGCTGTAAAAGCCAAGACCCCTCAAGAATCTGGGCACCTGAAGCCCTTGTGACCCAGGCCAGAGTGGCCATGCCACCAGCACCAGAGTGTGCAGGGATGATCCGTGCCCTGCTCAGGTGAGTCTGGTCACTGCAGGCTAATGCAGATGCTGCGTTTGGAGGAATCCCTGGGGAAGCCCTGCCCCTCTTTTATCTGTCAGGGTAGCTCAGGATGGTGCATTCCTCAGGCTGTAGAGCTGCTCCAGATCCCTTCACTCCACTTTGTTTCACAGGCATGGGGCCCATCTGTGCTTCCCGAGCAGCAGGGTCACACCAAACCGTGCCACCTCAGCCCCTGTGTCCCGCTGAATCCCACCCCCGGGGGGCTGATTTCTGCCCTGGGAAACAAGGGCAGGAATATCCGGGTCCACCAGTGGGTCCCATCTGTCCATCCACGGAGCTCAGAGCGCTCACAGAGAGCTCCCAAATCTGTGGAGAATCTGCAGCAGCAGCAGCAGCAATGCCAGTGACAGCACCAGGCACTGCCTCATCCCAGAGGAGAGGGATGCGAGGAGCCCTTGCTCAGACACTGCTGGCACGTCCCTTCTCTGGGCCGGGAGCAGAGAAGAGGCTCCGTGTTCTTTAAAGGATCCCTGCCTTTGGAAGCTGGGCAGGTCCGGGGTGCGCCCACTCCGGGCTTTCTTCTATTATTCCATGTGTTCTAGTGCAGTGCAGTGCAGATGTATTTTTAAAGATGCTCGGGGTAGGTTCTGCTCCACTACGGGGAAAAAAGCAGCGAGGCCATAATTAGAGGCTCCATCAGCACCTGAGCAGGGGGGAAGACAGCCAGGGTGAGGGGAGCTTGGGGAAAAGGCTCGGGAAGGAGCTGGGGAAATGGAGCAGGGCATTCCACGGGGCAAACCTGGCAGCTGGCTGCAGGGTAGGGCAAGACGAAATGGCCCCAAGGGAGGTTTGGGTGGGATACTGGGAAAATTCCCTCATGGGAAGGGCTGTCCAGCCCGGGCACAGCTGCCCAGGGCAGGGTGGAGATGCCATCCCTGGAGGGATTTCAAAGCCGTGTGGATGTGGCACGTGGGGACACAGGGCAGTGGCGGCCTTGGCAGTGCTGAGGGAGCAGCTGGAGACCTTTTCCAAGTCAAACCATTCCATGATTCTATGATCCCAGGGAAAAGGAGCAGGAATTATCCCCTTCTCCAACGGATCGGTCGCTCTTCACCAGGACCAAGCCCTGGGTCAGGTGCAGCTGCCTGTGGTGGGAGCAGCTTTAACCCTTGGCTGTGCAAAACCAGAGCTCCCTGCTCATGCCAGTGTCAGTAAGGAATGGGAGACCCTAATAAATATACAAATTTTGGGGTTTTAAAAATGTCTTTGGTTTGGTTTTTGTTTGTTTGTTGGGGGTTGAGTTTTTGTTTGTTTGGTTGGTTTGCTTTTTTCTTTTTATTTGGTTTGTTTTCATCTGTATTAAAGAAATACTTCCAGAAATTTAATCTTGTGCTTTTCCCGAGGTCTTTATCTCCCCATCCTTCACCCACAGGAACATCCTGCCCCCATCAGCCCTCCCAGAGCCCTGCAGGAACTGCCCCTCGTTTTCAGCCAGAAACCATAAGGAAGTGCTGTAGGATTTGCCTTCGGATCTTTGGGGAAATCCGAGAGCAGGGAAGCTCAGAGGCGGTTTCAGGAACTTTGGGATCCTGAGGATGGAGAGATCAGAGGTAAAACCGACATTTCATCTGCAGTGTCTCACCAGCACCTCCAGCAGCTGTAGGAAAATCGGAGCTCTCTGAGCAAAGTGGCAGCCAAGGACCGGGTTTTACTCGTGGCAGGCACAAGGAAAGGTTTGGGTTCGCACCAGGAAAAATCCCCGTGCTTGTACAAAATCCTGCCCCACCACTCTGCGACTTCCCAGCTGCTGCCTGAGCATCCCAGGGAGCTGTTCCAGAGGTGTTCCAGGGGAACAGCCCCCAGCTCAGGGAGCACTGCCCCATCCCTCTCCAGCTCCAGGAAGCGCTTCCAGCCTCGCTGCTGGATCAGTCGTGGGGCAGGGCCACGTTTGTCCCTTGTACAAACCAGAGGAAACGCCTGCAGGCCTTGGGGCAGGGCAGGGGAGTGTCCTCCACGTGAGGCTCTGAGATCTGTCCGGGCTTTGAGCAAATTCCCAACTCCAAGATAAGTGCTCAGGGCAGAATTTTCCCCTTGTTTATCAATATTTGCACCATGCCCAAGAAGATCAGCATTCCAGATCCTCACATTAGGAAGGACAAACTCATCATCCCTATTGTAGCCACTAAAATGGGCTCAGGGTGCCACTGGTGGCTCTGGGGGCTCAGGGCAGGGGTGCTGCCCTCATGGCATCACCCCAATCAGTCAGTATTTTTTGGGAGGCCCCGTCCCTCACCCCGAGTCACACCAGGAGCGAGTCTGTTCCCTCTCCTTCCTCCCCCCTTCACCTTCTCCCTCCAGCCCCTCCACCATCTCTCCTGCTCTTCCCTCCTCCCTCTTTCCCAGGCAGCTCTGTCTGTCTGTCTGTCTGTGCAGTCTGTCCCACATCTGCTGCTCAAGGACCTCTCACAACTGGTCCAGCCCAGCTCCTCCAGCACCGGGGCTCTCCCCCAGCCCATCCCACGGGGAACGCTGGCCGCGCGTCCCAGGCCGAGCACGGCTCCTTCTGTTCTCCGCTCTCTCCCGGCCTCCCTGGCGCGGGGGCTCTCTCATGCGGGGGTTCCTTCCTGCAGAAGGAGCGTTCGCTCCTCCAGAGGGACCCTCCAGGCAGAGCTGCTCCCGAGGCAGCGAGAGCTGCAGGTGCTCCGCTCTCCCGGACACAAACCGGGACCGAGCCCCGGCAGCGCGGCACCGAGGGAGAACCGGGCTCCAGGCTCTCCCCTCGGAGCCCCGGGCTGCCCGCAGGGAGCCGGAGGAGCGCAGCCTCCCGCACACGGGTTAATGGCTCCTGATGGCTCCTGATGGCTCCTGATGGCTTTTCCCGGAGCTGCTCCCGCTGCCTCGCCCGGCTCTCTGCTGCTGCAGCTCCCCGGCTCTCTCCCAGCCCATGGAATACTGACTTCCTCCGGCTTCTCGCATGGATTTTTTCCCCACCCTGGCTGCGCTCTTTAGTTCAGA
This sequence comes from Oreocharis arfaki, assembly GCA_013398015.1. Classification (NCBI taxonomy): domain Eukaryota; kingdom Metazoa; phylum Chordata; class Aves; order Passeriformes; family Paramythiidae; genus Oreocharis; species Oreocharis arfaki. The sequence continues at coordinate 49,151 of VZRR01007329.1, read as the reverse complement.
TCTAAGCGGGCGTTCCGAGCGCGCTGCCTGGATGTCTTTATTAAAACACACGGTTTAAGGAGGGGGCTGGGGGAGAGGGGGGGTGGATCAGCTCTAGATTCAGGCTGCGGCCAAAACCATGGGAATCCTCTGCTCCACAACTGTTCCCAGCCGCCGACAGCTGCGCGGTGCAGCCAGCGAGACACGGGGTCACCCCTCTGGCCGTGACTAATTCATGGCGGAGGGCAGCCCCTCTGCTCGGTCCCCCGGGGCCGGGGCTCCTCGGGTGTGAGGGCAGGTGGGCAGACAGGGACGTGTCCCCGAGGGGCGCGGGCCAGCCGGGGGAAGGGGCCGGTGGCCGGGCTGGTGGCCAGGCTGTGCTGTGACTCCCTGCGGCTCCTGGAGCAGCCCAGCTCAGCGTGAGGGATGCAGCTCCTCCTGGAGAGGAGCTTTCCCTTGGGAAACTTGGAGCCCTGGGTCAAATGTTGTTCTCGGATACCTGGAGGCTGAGAAAATCACTGCAGGCAGGACTGACACTGCCGAAATGCCTCTGCCTGTGTCTGGGAGCGCCAGTCCCCGGGAGCTGGGAGCGAGCAGGATCCCGGTGTCCGGCGTGGACCTCCGGCCTCTCCGTCCAGCACGAGCCGCCAGGAGCTGTCAGCGACTGCAGCGCCGAGGAAAGCGGCTCTTCCTCCCATCAGGAGCTGTTAGCCCACCTCAACAACCCCACTGACAGCCTCGGACACAACCCTGAACCTCTCCTTGTGCTGTGCCAACCCCGGCCACAGCTTCCTGACCTCCTGATCCCCCGAGTCCACCCCGCGCTCGGCTTCGGCCATCCCGTTCTCCCGGCCCCGCGCCTGCAGGAGCGCGGAGGAGCAGCTGCCTGCCCTGCCCGGCAGCAGCCGCGCCGAGCCCTGCTCCGGCCGGGGAAGTGCTGATTTCTGCCGCCACCGGCTGCGGCAAGGCCCTGCCCGAGCCAGCCACACGCTTCGTGATGTCAATCGCAGTTCAGAGTTAATTATTCATGAGAAAACTTCATAATGTGCCGCTAAGTGGGCTGCAGGATATTTTGGTTAAATGAAGGGAACCTGAAAGCTCCCTCTGCAGGGTGCTGCTCCTCGGGCCTCGCTGAGAGCAGAGGTTCAACCAGAGCTCAGGCGCTGTGGCCTCTGCTGTGGCCTCCGACTGTTGGAGCCACGGGAGTGAGGAGATCAATCCAGCGGCTCAGCTTCGTGTTCCAGGCAGGAAAATTCCAAGTGAAGCGTTTTCCAAGAAGACCTGGGCTGATGGAAGGTGTCCCTGCCTGTGGCAGGGGGCTGGAACCAGATGAGCTTAAAGTTCCCTCCCAACCCCAACCACTCCGTGGCTCTGTGACTTCAGAGCAGGTCCTGCAGAGTCCCCCTGAGCCTGCAGAGAGCCTGGGACAGGCTGAGCAGATCGTGGAACCTCAGGATCATCCAGGTGGGACAGGCCTCTGGGATCACTGGACTCATCTGTTGACAGGCCAGTTGGCTCCCAGACTCTTTTCCTCATTCATGGAATCATTTAGGTTGGAAAAGACCTTTAAGATCATCCAACCCAAGGTTTCTAAAGAAACCTCTTTCACTGGGTCGCTCTCACACTCCTCCAAACATTTCCTGCCTTGGAGCCTCTCCAGCCTCAGGTGAAGGCGTGGAGGGGCAGCTCCCACATCTGTCATCCCTCGGTGCTGGGACCTTCCTGAGGCATCCTGCTGACCCAGGTCTGCAACCTCAGAGGACTTTGGGTCCCCTCTTGCTGTTCAGAAAGACCAAATCCACTTGGTGAAGCACAAACCACCCCCTCCTGCCCGGCTTTTCCTGGGATGGCTGCAGGAACTCGCAGGGATCTTGGGATGCCCTGGATTCTTTTTGAAGCCTCGTCAGAGGAGCCGGCTGACGGAGCTCCAACAGCTCCTGGAGCCTTTCCCGAGCACTGCCTTTGGCCACGCTGCCTCTTCCCATTCTCCCACCGTTTATTACTAATGGATCATATTGACCTGGCTCTCTGTGCTGCTCATGAGTGAGGGAACTTCTCCCTCCCCTGGCTGGTGGATCAATGACCTTCCAGACCAACTTTCCCTCCCACATTTTTTGCCAGCCTTGCTGTTTCCCTGCTCTTCCTGCTGCCAGGAAAACCTCGAGCGTGAGAAGTTTGGGCGTCTACAATGGGATGAGGTGACCCCTGTGCAGGTGGGAACACCTGTGGGAGACTCAGGGCATGGACTGGGAGGCGGGATGGACTTGTCCATGGGGCTGGTGTCCCTGTCCCATAGCTGTGCCCCCGTGCCCACCTTCCCCATTTCTTGCTGTGCCCTTTGATACTTGCACAAGTGTCTCACACAGCTGAGCACTCAACTGCCTGAGCACCGAAGTTTCTGGGAATAACAACCCCCAGAAGCACGGCTGGGGTCATCCCAGCGGTGAGACCTCAGGCTTTAAACAGAGGGCAGGTACAAGGAAGGATCAGATTTAGGATTAAACATATGGGACAAATCTCTCCCTGTGAGGGTGGGCAGGCCCTGGCACAGGGTGCCCAGAGCAGCTGTGGCTGCCCCTGGATCCCTGGCAGTGTCCAAGGCCAGGCTGGACGGGGCTCGGAGCCACCTGGTTTAGAGGAAGGCATCCCCCAGTTCTAGCTGGAATGAGATGGGGTCTAAGCTCCCTTCCAAGCCAAACCATTCTGGGATTTTATGGAAGGAGAGGGGGTGATGCAGTAATACCACCCTGGGACAGTGCCAGGGGCTGTGCCAGGGAGAGAAGGGAGGTCACCCTGTGAGGGACACCAGTGGGAAGGAAGCCTGTGGCCTGCCTTTTCCCATGCCCTGTTACATGCAGGGGCAGGGGGCTGGGCACAGGCCCCTGCGTGTCCCACTCTTCCTGCTGGATGAGGTCGGAGCCAGGCAGCCACTCGGACACTGGACCCGACACAAACCTGCCCCCGGGCACCTTCCCAGAGGTGGGCGTGTGCAGGAGAGGCAATCTGGGCTGAGCAGAAGCCGTGTCCTGCTCCTCCAGGTAAAGCCAGCGAGCGGCCGGGAAGCGAGCCCGGAGTGCAGGAATCCGCTCAGAGCCAAGCAGGAGGGAGCCGTGAAGCGGTGACTGCGCACTTGGCAGGGGACGAAATGCAGTTTGCAGGGAATGAAGAGCAGTTTGCCTCCACGCCAAGCCTTGATGGCTTCATTCTGCTTCCAAAGGCTCCCAGCTCCCGCAGCCCGGAGCCAGCTCCTCGCAGAGCTGGGAGGGAGGGAGGGAGGCAGGGCAGGAGCAGGCGTCCTGCAGGCCTCTCCAAATATTTAACTCAGTGAAAACTCTGCCCTTCGGAGGTCTCAGTTCTGCTGTGGGGTGCCCTGGCCAAGGAGGTCACCTGCCCTTGGTGCTCCCAGCCCTGCTGCACAGCCACAGCACGGCCTCTGTGGTGGATTTCCACGGAAATAAGAAAGCATCCAGCAAGTGTTTTCATCCAGGGACCTTCTGCCTTCATGGCTCCCTTTGCTAAAATCCTCATTAGGTAGCGAAGAATCTGGAAGGGACCCTCAAGGATCATCCAGTCCAGCTCCTGGCCCTGCCCAAACATCCCCAAATCCCTCCCTGAGAGCGTTGTCCGAACGCTCCTGGAGCTCTGGCAGCCTCAGGCCGTGCCCATTCCCTGGGGAGCCTGGGCAGTGCCCGGCACCCTCTGGGGGAAGTACCTTGCCCTGATGCAGCTCTAGTCCTTCCCTGGGTCCTGTCCCAGAGCAGCAACTCTCCCTGATGGCCATAATTCATCAGCTCTAAACCTTCCCGTGAATGAAGGGAGATCTTCAGGACTGTGGTGCCAGGGGAAGGGAGCTGGGATGGGGAGTGCTGGGAATTGGAGCTGCTGGGTTTGTTTGCAGTCCCACGTCAGGGCATTTGCCGGTCCCAGGCAGTTTGGGGGTGAAAGCACCCCCTGAAATCACCCAGCTGTTCCAGGGCCATGGAGGCTGCCCCGGTGGTGGCTGCGAATGAGCTCTGTCCCCTCCCTTTATCACAGGATGCTCCTGGTCTAGAATCTGGAGCCCTGGTTTATCCCTCTGAATGACGAGCCTAAGAAAAATACGGATAATTAGGGAAGGCAAGGCCAAAAGCATCCTCTGCCCACTGAGAAGAAGCGTTCCTGTCTTCCCCCTCACCTGGAAGAGAGGGAGGACCTGGCCATGTCCCCATCTCCGCTTCCATGGATAAATCTCATCCTCACCCTCCTCAGCACAGGAGGATCCAGTCCTGGTGATATTTTGGCTGCTCCAAGGACAGCACAGCCCTGCCCAACACCTTCTCCTCTTCCACATCCAGCTCCAGACCTCTCCTGGCTCCTTCCCGTGAGGATTTGGCCATCTGGAAGAGGAGCTTGGATCACAGGCAGACACGGAGCAGACTTTGAGTTTGGTTGAGAGCAGCAAATTGCAGCTGCTCCAGCAGAGCCCCTGCACAGCTCCTACCCCAGCCATGGAAGGGATCCCATTCCCACTTCCAGGCTCAGCTCAGAGCTGGCAGCCCCTGCTCATTTTGGAGGGCTCTTGACTTTCTTTCTCTCTTGCTTTTTTCCCCCTTTTTCCTCCAGCTTTTCTCTTCCTCCTTTTTTCTTTTTCTCTCTTTTTTTTTTCTCCCACCCCCACCCCCCTCCCTTTGCAGCCTCTGTTCTTCATCCATTATTTAGGCTTTTCTGACTGTAACAGCAACATTCGCCTTGTATACCTTGTGTGGGGTTTAAAATATAGATAAAAGCAGAAGGTCAGACTTGAAACACAGACTCTGACGGTTGCTGCTGACTTTGTCTGGAAGCTACAAAATCTGGAGCTGTCTGTGCCCAGCCATGGTTTCGGTACAATTGGGTTTTGGGGGGTTTAGGGGTTTTTTTTGTTGCTGTTTTTGTCTGGTTGCTATTCCTGCAAACCGCCTCGGTGTTTGGTGCTTTCATCCAGCCTTTCAGTTCCTAAAAGTTCTGGGGCCTGGCTGGCTTCAGGACAGGGGACTTGGAGCCACGGAATTCCTGCTCGGAGGCCTGATCTCGACCCGGCACAGCAAATACCTGCTGCTCTCGCGGCCGGAGCGAGCCGGGGAGGGGCCGAGCTGCCTCCATCCACATCCAGCAGGCTCTAATTGGCACCTCTGCTCGGAGGCTCGGCAGAGCCAAGGACTTTCCCTTTCAATTATAGATGCCCTGCTCCTTTCATGTTGCTTCCTTCGGCCGTCGGAGCGGTCGGACGTTGAGGACAAATGTTTGTGGGAGATAAATTTCAAAGCCAGCGCGGGAGCAGTCCCAGGGAACACAAAACTCTTCACTGTCCACTCGAGCGGGCAGCGGGGCAGGGAGGGCGTCCTTCCAGCCAGGACACAAACAGCACAGGGGTGGAATCACCGTTCCTGAGGGATGTCAAAGCCACGTGGAGGCGGCACTTGGGGTCAGAGGTGGCCTTGGCAGCGCCGGGGGAATGGTCGGACTCGATGGTCTTTTAGGCTCCAACCCAAAGTGTTCCGTGACTCCCTGGGAAGGGGCAGCAGGGGATGGTGATGCTCAAAGCTCACTTTTCATCACCCTGAGATCCATGTGGGCAGGGAAAGGCGCTGCAGAAGAGCTGGGAGTGCCCCAAGGAACGGCTGAAGGGCCATTCCACATGGAGACACCGATGGAGAAGCGCCGGCCTGGCCAGGCAGCGCTCACCAGGAGCAGGGCAGGACAGCGACCTCCCGGGTTTTTCCTGCTGGGTGCTCAGCGGGGAATGTTCCCTCCCTGCACAGAATATTTCCAGAGAACAGAGGCTTTGGCTCACTTAAAACCAGACCCAAGACTCTTCCAGCCCCCACCTGAACCAGGAGCTCTCTCAAGCGCTGTCTCCAAAACAGAGACCTGCACATTTTATTGCCAGAGAATCCCAGACTGGTTTGGGTTGGAAGGGTCCTTAAAGACACCCTGGTTCCAGTCCCCTGCCATGGACAGGGACACCACTGTCCCCATCAGGGTCAGGTGGCTCCAGCAGCCAGCTGGGATCTGCAGCTCCAGCCCGCTGGGTGCCAGCAGCCACCTAATCCAGGTGGATATTCCAGCGGCAGCTGTTGTTCAGGAGGCTCCATAGCCCAGCTGGCACTCCCCAAATAACCTTTCTTCACTCTAGCCCAGGGGAAGATGCATCTGTCAGGTGAAGAATAGGAAGACAGGAGGGAATTCTGCCCTGTGAGGGTGGGCAGGCCCTGGCACAGGGTGCCCAGAGCAGCTGTGGCTGCACCTGGATCCCTGGCAGCGCCCAAGCCCTGGCTGGACGGGTCTTGGAGCCACCTGGGCTCATGGGAGGTGTCCCTGCCATGGCAGGGGTGGCACTGGATGGGCTTTAAGGTCCCTTCCCACCCAAACCACTCCATCATTCCATGATTCTATTCCAGTTTCCTTGCAGGCACTGTTCTTATCCAAGCAGGATTTGAGTCCTCCTGTCTCACACCCATCCCTCAGCTCTCCCTGAAGGCCAAACTGGGCAGCAGATCCGGGCGTGGATCCGTCGGTGCTCAGTGGTTTCGGCATCCCCGGCAATGGCTGGGCTGGCTCATGAACGATTCCTTGGCCAAGGAATCGAACTCTTCCTCCCAGATTTCCCAACGTGGGGCATTTCCTTCCCCGCACCTACAGCTGTGGGCGTGTGACAGAGGTGCCACACGGAGCACGAGGACAGGACGCACAAATCGGTCATTTCCAGGAGCAATAGGAAAATGTCACATTGTGAAGGGAATCCCCAGGACCTGCAGCTCCTGGTGCTCTGGTGTGTCTGGATTGGGGGATCCCAGCAGCGTGTATGGATTGAAATCGGCCTGCTGGGGTTTTTGGGGCCTTGAGGAAGAACATTCCCAGGGAGGTTTGGAGTCCCCATCCCCAGAGGTGCCCAAGGACGTGGCACTCAGAGCTCTGGGCTGGGGACAAGGTGGGCATCGGGCACAGCTGGGACTCGATGATCCTGGAGGGCTTTTCCAGCCTCAGGGATTCTGGGATTCTGGGATTGGGGCGCATCTCTAAAGTCCTTGAGGTGACATCTTTGCATCCAGGCTGGCCGAGCCAGGCCCACAATCTGCTCTTCCCAGGACGTTAAACATCCAAAGGAAAGGGAGAAACAGCTTCCAGCAAACCCAGGAACCGTGCCCCTGCTGACAGAACTGGTTAAGCTGACACCATTAAACTCAGGAAGTTTGGAGGTGGGAGTGTGGGACTCTGTATTATGGAAACGTCTCCCTTGCAATCCTACTGAATTCCCGGCCTCGGTGGCAGGCTGGCCCGGGGTAATTATCCATTTCTGCAGCGTCTCCTTCCGCCGGTGCCCAGCACATTTGGGAATTCCTTTCCATTGTGATTCTCGGAGCGCTCTCCCTCTGACCCCCGCGGCTCGGCGGCATCCCCCTGCTCAAACACGGAAATGCAGAAACTCCTGAATATCCCGCTGCTCCCCGCGAGGTGGATGGGACCTGCGAGTCCTCGCTGCTCTGGGAAGGGAGCTTGGATTTTTTACCAAGGCGATTTTTCCTCTGGGTTTGGGTGGCAAAAGTCCAATGCCCCAAGCCCAGCTCATGAATTCCCACTGCTCCTGGTCCCGACAGATCCCTGTGCTCCTGCTGGGGGGGGCTGAAGCCACCCCAGTTTTCCAGGACCCTGTGCCTGCAATAATCCCTCCGAAGCCCCAGAGTTACTTTTGTTTTCTTCCACCAACTCTGTCCATTTCGCCTTTGGCAAACATCGATTTTCCGCAATTCCCCGCAGCCCTCATAAAGCAGCTGCCAAAACGGCTCCCTCGTGGGCCACTTCTTTTATTTGTCGAACAAAAGAATCATCAGCATTGTCTCCAGAGCGCTCCGGAGAGTGGAGCCTGGGATTAGGATGCCGAGCTCCCTCTCCTGGCCGCCGGATCAAAAGGAATCGCTGAAAAGTCCTGCGCACCTGAAAATCGGGATCGCCCGACTCCCGCTGAAGGAGGGAGAGCCCTTCCAGCTGTTCCGCAGGTTTTCAGGCTCCATCATTTTTCCTCTCCGTGAAATACGCTGGGAGAAATGTCGAGGTGCAACAATTTTGGGAGAAAAATCAGTTTGTCTGTGGGCTAAACTTGCTTTTGCTCCTCTCCCTTTTTTCTCATCTGTCACTGCCAGGGAACAGATCCCAGGGGGAAAATCCTTCTGGGGGTGTCTGCAGGAAATCCACGGGTGTCTCCCACCAGTTATCCACGAAATGTTACTGCACGGGGAGGGAGGGTGTGGAAAAGGACATGCGCAAGGGAGAGCAGCAGGGAACAGGTTTGGGATCACCGGGCCACGGGAAGTCCCATCAACACAATCCTGGTGGAGGCTGAAGAGCTGCTCTGGAGAGAGGCGTCAGCAGGAGCAGCAGGATCTGCTGGGAGGCAGCAAGCAGCTCCCAGGGCTTGCCACAGGAAAATTGGGAGCTCAAACATTCCAGGTCTTCCCCTCAGTGTCCCAGCATGGGTGGCAAACACGGCTTAATTCCAAAAAACCCATCAAATCTCTCCAAGTGACCTTTTCCGTTTTCAGATCAAGGCTCCCTTCCCCTCTCCTCTGCACCTGCTGCAGGCTGGGAATTCTGGCTGTGGTCTCCAGCTGGGATCCTGTAGGAATTTGGACTGAAAAGCTCAGAGCTCTGCACAGGGAGGGTGAAAGCAGCGATGGATCCTGAAATGGAATCATGAGCTGTGTGTGTATCCTGTTGCAGACTTCGGGAGCAAACAGGTGCCACAAATCCGATTTGGAGGAGTCAGGAAGCCCTGGAAAACTTTTAGTCTCCTCACAATGCAATTATGTGCCTCTCTGAGCTGCTCCAGCTCTAGGGAGAGGAATGGGGCTGGCTGTCCTTAGGAATTACGGAATCAATGAATCAGGGAATGCTTTGGGTTGGGAGGAACCCTAAGGACCATCCCATTCCACCTCCTGCCATGGGCAGGGACACCTTCCACTATCCCAGGCTGCTCCCAGCCCCATCCAACCCAGCCTTGGACACGTCCAGGGATGGGGCATCAACTCCTTGGACACCACATGGATTTGGCTGACCCTCCTCATCCCAGCATTCCCCATGGATTACGTTCCAGCCGCCTCTCCTGCCCATCCCCCAGGCCCAGGCAAGATCAAGGAGCAAGGAAGTTCCCCCACGCTCCAAGAATGAGTCCCTTTATCCTGAGAGCTGTTTGGAAAAGGTTGGGCCAGGACACTGCTGAGACTGTCCATCCATCCATCCGTACGGACCGCTGGTCATCACTGACCACGAGACAGCAATCCTGGCACGGCCAGAGGGTGGACAGTGCTCTGCTGGTGTCCTCACGTGCACCAAAATCCACGTGAGGAGCGAAGACACTGCAAGTCGGGAGCTCAGGCCTGTGAGCATCAGCTCAAACCTTTTATTTCCCTGAAGCCACTTCGCTCTCCAGCCCTGCTCCCGAGCAGCTCCTGGCAGAACGAGAGGAGGAACAGGCAGGCGACAGAGGTGGCTGCAGGGGCACAAGGGTCTCTTGTCCAGAGCAATTCCCTTCTTCTGTTGGTTTTGGTAACTCCAGGGAACATTCTGGCCATAAGCCCTCCCACTTCTCCTCGGCAGCTGCCCAAACCCTGCACCTCTCTCCCTGTCCCTTCCCCCTGTGACAACTCACCTGTACCCACCTGTTTTACCCCCTGGAGCCCACCTGGAACCCAGCTCAGGGGCTTTCAGGGCAGAAAGGACCCAGCGAGGAGGTGTGAGCTGGAGGAGGCCTGGGAGGGGGTTTGTGCTGGTCCTGGAGGGGGCTCAGGCCTGGCAGACCGTGGCTCCCTTCCTCTGCCTCCAGGACAGCTCCAGGCCGGGTGGCGGAGGCTGATCCCACAGAACATCCCGAGCTGGCAGGAAGCAGGGATGGTGGAGCCCGACCCCTGACCCTGCAGAGCCCTACCCCGAGGAAAGGAGCTCCGAGAGCCTCTCACAGGTGCTTTCCACGGCCGAGTCCTGCCTGAATGAGCCTTGTTCTGACAAGATGGAACAGGAGCTTCAGAGCGCGGCTCAAAGGAGGGAGAAGCTTCCGTGGGAAAGGGAAACGAAAGCTCGGCAACAAGGTCACCTCCACTGCCTCGGGCGATCCGAGAGATGACAAAAGTTTCCGTGTAGCACAGCAGCAGAAGACAAAAGCCATCCCTGGAGGGAAGGAAGAGAGAGGGAGCGCAGAGCAGACAAGAAATTTAATGTCGGGGAAGCCACAAGGTTTGCTGGCAAGGACGCGCTCCTGGGTGGATCAGAGGATCATGGAACAGCTGGGGTTTGACGGGACCTTCAGAGGCCATCGAGTCCATCCCCGAGGTGCAGGATAAAGTGGATAATGTTTCCCGGGAGCCCTGAGCAGGGCTCCTCAGAGCCATCGACGCTCCAGACCTGGCTCTGAGTCTCCTGGGTGCTGGTGGTGGGCAGGGGGCCAAGGGGTGCCTGGGAACACCAACAATTGCTGGAATTTGGATCTGGCCTTCAGGTCTACAACTGCTTCCCACTCTCCCCACACCACCCGAGTCCATTAGGGAGGGCTGGGAATTGGTCCTGAACCAAGACGCCGGGCCCAGTGAGCCTTTCCCAGCATCTGAGCTGCACCAGCAACCCTGCAGGGAAGGGGTTTGGCCTTGTCTGGGAATTCTTCCTCTTTGCCAAGGACTTGTGCTTGTCCCTTTCCACAGATCCAGCAGTTCCTAAGACCAGAGGGGTCAGGACAACTGCTGGTTTGTAATTCCCGGGAGGAGTGCAAATGGCTTTAACGCCAGCAGCCGGGATGCAGATGGCCCTAACGCGGGAGAGCAGCTGGGATGTGCACAGGTTTTCCAGAGACGCCAGGGGAAACAGAACGGGAGGTGTCTGGATCCCTGCTGCAAGTTTTAGCAGAGCAGAAAATCGGACATTCCTCCGTGCCAAGTGCCTGGCATAGGCAGAGGAACCGGGAATATCTTCAGGGCAGCGCTGCAGACTGCCCAGGGTGGCACAGCTGGGCTCAGAGCCCTGGGCACGCAGGATCCAGCCCCATCCAAGCTCTGCTCCAGACGCAGTCCTGGAGGTGCTGGTTCCGTGCTGCACGGCTGGGAGAGCTCTGAGGGTGGAGGGAGAGTGAGGAGAAGCCTGAATCCCACAGGATCCTCCATCCCTCCGCGGGTGCTGGTGCCTCCCGCAGCCCCCGGGGCTCGGCCGGCTCCGGGCTCACCCGCGGCACCCCGGGACCCTCCCTGGAGCCCGGGGTGGCTGCAGTGCCAGCACATCTGGGTCTGCAGGGAACGGGAGCTCCGTGTTTCCTCTGGGAAATCCGGAATGGGGGAGTTCTCTGCCCAGCCGCCCGAGGACAGCGGGAAAGGCAGGGTTTGCCCAGGGGAGCTGGATCCTGAATGCTCAATGCACTCAGGCACCTGGATGTCTGAGGAGCGCTAAAACCTCCCCATCTTCTCTTATCCCCCACGTTCTTCTGAAATCCCTCTCCTGGGTGCCTGATTCTCCCGGGATCCCTGAGGATCCCGGCGCGGAAGGAAAGCGTCTCTCGGCTCCCAGGCGGAGTTAAAGTGATGTGCGGGCAGGCTGGGAGCTGGAGCCGCTGCAATCCTTTCAGCCCGGCAGCTGCACTTCCCCTTTCTATCACACGCATTTAAAAGCTTTTAAGGGAACGATCCATCCCCTCCGCTGGCACAGCCAGAGCCGGGCTGGTCCTTGGGATCTTAAATCATTTTAAAATACGGAGCAATATCGGTTTAAAAGCCTTTGCTGCAGGAAACCTCAGCAGAGCTCGACAGCAGCTCGGGGCTTCCTGGGCATCCATCACTCGCCAGGAAAGAGCCGGGCACTGCCTGACAGGGACAACGCTCTGGGACAAACCAGGAGTTTCTCCCTACGTCATTCCCAGACGCTCCCGGGGCCGCGCATGAGCCCAGGGAATTTTTTGTCACTTAATATCTCAGATCTCCGTGGTCGTGGCAGTGTTTGTGTTTGCTAAGCTGCTTAAGGATGAGGATGGGTGGCTCAGCTGGCAAATCCACCCCAGAGAGGGAATGTGCCCAAATTCCTGCTTTCCAGGCGGGGCTTGGCTGCAGGGTCCCTCATCCTGCCCTTCACACCCAGGCTTTGGTTTGGAGTCCAGGAATTCCAAGTGTCCCCCTTTGCCCTGTGCCCTCGGAGAGAGGAGCAGGGGTGCTGTGCTGGGAATGCCGGGAAGACCCAAGGGCAGTTCCCTCTCTCCAGGGACAGGAGTGTGCCCTCTGTGTCCCCTTCCCTTTGCCGACATCTGAAACTCTTGGCTGCTGACAGAGCTGGGAATGCCCAGCCTGGAGGAGAGGAGATTCCAGCAAGACCTAGAAGGCGCTCCAGGAGAGCTGGAGAGGGACTGGGGACAAGGGATGGAGGGACAGGACACAGGGAATGGCTTCCCAGTGCCAGAGGGCAGGGATGGATGGGATATTGGGAAGGAATTGTTCCCTGGGAGGGTGGGCAGGCCCTGGCACAGGGTGCCCCGAGCAGCTGTGGCTGCCCCTGGATCCCTGGCAGTGTCCAAGGCCAGGCTGGACACTGGGGCTTGGAGCAGCCTGGGACAGTGGGAGGGGTCCCTGCCCGTGGGAGGGGGAACAGGATGAGCTTTAGTGCCCCTTCCAATCCAGCCCATTCTGGGATTTATGATCTGTTTTACTGTTTTGCTCTGTTCCTGCTGGGTTTGTGCTCTGATTTCCCGGGGTAACCCTGCTTGGCTGCTGCTTCCCGAGGAGCCAGGACGAGTCAGTGCAATGAGTGTCCCTGGGAGCAGGACCAGGCCCAGCCCAGCTTTCCCTCAGGATTCAGAGGGTTACGGAGGTTCCGCTCCCCTGCGAGGCTGGAGAGGCAGAGAATCCCGTTCCCACTTCACTTCCCACAGCGCAACTTCCTTGGCTCACAGAGGGCAGCGTGGCAAGAAATCCACCACAGAGCCAGCCCAGCTGGGGCTGGGAGGGAGGATCCCTGGAGTCTGGGGAGGGACACGAGGACAGGGACATTTATCCCCCTCTCACACACCCTGCGGAGGGTCTCTCCTGCTCGGCCCCGAGCTTCCCACCCCGCCGTTTGCTGAAGGAACCAGGGGGTCCCTCCCTTCCTGCCCCACTCCAAAGGGCTCCGAGATGCTCCATCTCCACCCGAGCCCATCCCGGAGTTGCCCAACTTTCCCTGAGCTGCTGCCAGGGATCCTCCCTCTCAATTTATCTGCAGGATCAGTTGTAGCTGTATTGATTTTCCCTCCCTGCCTCTCCTCCCTGTGTTTGCTCGCTGAATTATGCAGCCGGGCAGTTTTTCCTCCTCGCGAGGAGCGGGAGAGTTGCGGAGGATCAATTGAGCCCTGCCATAGTTTAATCAGGAATCCCCAGTAGGAGCCAGGAGAGAAAAAGGAGAAGGGAAGACAATGAAGACAGAATCGATCAATCCAGTCCTGGTGCAAAGGAAAGAAAGAGGAGAGAAGAGAGGAAGGGGTGGAATAATCAGCCAGTTTTCCTCACGCAGCCCTCAGATCCCCCAGCCTCAATCAATAACCAGCTTTGACAGTCATTGCTTCAGAAAGAAACTTTCAAAATCCCCCTGAACTCAAAGAATGTTGGTGCTTTATAGCATGAAAATGGCCAGTGAAGCCCTTCTAAAGACATGGAGAGGGGTAGGACTCCTTCCCCTTCCCGCTCCTCCCTTTCAAACCCACATTAGGAAGGCTGAGCCGAGATGAAAGGGGAGCAAACGAGGCTTTTAGTCCTCGTTTTGTTGTTGCAATTACTTTGCCAATAGTAATGATCTCAGGGCTGGATGGAGGATCCCTGATGCTGTGCTGGGGACGTGGAGGGTGGGGACAGAGCTGCTGGGATTGTTCCAGCACCACAAATCCATGGGAGACGGAACCCGATGCAACAGACGTGGGTTTGGGGCATGGAAATAAAACCAAACAGTGCCCACAGTGCCCACAGAGACCACAGGGACCACAGTGCCCACAGGGAGCACAGGGAGCACAGGGAGCACAGAGACCACCTGGGTGTTGTGGCAGCACGTGGCAAGAGAGATTTTTGTACCAAAAGTGGTGTTGGCACAGGCCCAGGGCAGGGACTGCCCCCTGTGCTGGCACTGCTGGTACACCTCGAGTGCTGGGGGCACTCTGAGTTCTCCGGGCTTTGGAAATCAAACCCCCCCAAAGTCCTGCCAGGTGCCCCCCCAGTCTCGGGGCTGCCTTATTTCCAGAAGGATGGGCTGGCTCTGGAGTTTCGTTCCAAACAGCTCAGGTCGAGTTCAGTTCCTGAAGAAAACGTTTAGATCTGGAAAATCCAGACCTGAAGGAACCAGATCATCTTCCATGGAAAACCCTGGGGGACCACCAGGACAGACATCTCTGCAGCTCCACTCCCGGGCTGCACTCCCAACGAGAGCAGCATTCCAGGCTGGATCCAGGGGTGCAGGATGGAGCAGTTGGCTGGAGCCCAGAGGGGCATCAGAACTCGAGAAAGAATGGCAGGATGGGAAGTTTGGATTATCAGCCATGGATGAATCACAGCTGCATCAAGTTCTCTCAGAATTTCCTCCACTGCCATGCTTGAGTTCAGGACAAACCTTTCTTTCCCTAAATTCATTTCAGCCAAACAATCTCCATTTCTGAGGACAGAAATGCCTGGAAGAAATCCTCGTGCAAATTTCAGAAGAATAATTGGCAGAGGTGATTAATCCCTCCCTTGCCCTCCCTGGCAGGGACAACCAAGAGCTGCATTAATCCCATTCCGCAGTTCCCACAAAACAGGTGCTGACTCAGTCCCTCTCTTCCGTATCCATCTTTATTCCGTAGGGACACCGTAATCCCCGAGATTCCTCACCCAAGAGCCTGGCTTCGGCCAACAGGTCCAGAAGTCACTGGTGAGAAGGGCAGAGCCTGCCCTTGAGGTCAGAAGAGATTGATAGGAGGCCAGGACTGGAAGGGGAGTGGAGCCAGCAGAAAACCAGTTCAGGTTCAATGTCTGCCCTGATCAGGCTCAGTTTAGTCTAAAAAAAAGTCAGTTTTGAGGTCTGTGCTTCCACCACTGTTTGTCCCATAATTTTATGGAGGGATCAGCACAGGGATCAGTCAGTTGTGATAATTAACACTTTGGTTAATGGGAATGGAGGTAAAGCTCAGCCCGGAAAGGATGGAAGTAAAGCTCAGCCTGGAAAGGTCGGAGGCACAGCCCAGCCTGGAAAGGTTGGAGGTGCAGCTCACCCCTGACATTTCAGATGGTTCAGTCTTTGCTTCCATGGGCTTTTCCAAGCCAATCTTCCCTCCCAGCTCCTTGCCCAGCCCCACCACCAGGGGCAGGTTACCCCAAGCTGTGTCAGGAGTGTTGGTCGCTGGTTTGCAGCTGCCTGAGGAAGCAGGACCAGGGTGCTCCTCCAGCAGCCTCACGGAAGGAGCTCCTCGCTCGCCTCCTCCCAGAATTTGTTCCACATTTTCTGCTAATAAGGGCACAGGGAGAGAGAGAGACTGAGAGAGAAGAGGAGAAAAACTGCTCTAAATTATTCATGGACAATATCATTATGTGTCATAACAGTGTGTCTGTGATGGGAAAGAGTGAGTGTGGCAGGGGCTGGGGTAGCACAGGCCGGGCTGCACAATAGCGAGAGCTGATTAATTATTGATGTGCACTAATTGGCTACAGGGTTTCAGGACAGCTTGGGCTTTGTTGGGATCATTTGTATTCTTGCTTTGGAAATGGACCCCCCCCCCATACACAAACCCAACATTTTCGTGTGCAAGTCCTCTCCCTCCTCCTCCTCCTCCTCCTCCTCCTCCTCTTTTCCCCCTCCCTCCCTCTCCCTCTCCCCTGCCTGCAGTGCTCCCGAGCCCCCCGTGTGTGTACAAATTAACATGATCTTAACCTCTGCTGGTTTTCTGCGGCGCTGACACGCTGCCAACGCCTCGGTGCAGTTGGGCTCTGCCCGCAGCGCTGCTTTTTGGTGCGGAAAAGCGGCTCTGCCCTCGTGCTCCAGCCTCTCCCTGCACCCTGGGCCGGTGTCTTCTCTCAGCCCTTCCCTGCCTTCACCCCCAGAGCAGCTGCAAAGTCCTTCCCAGGCATTTGTTCCTCCCGGAATGGTCCGGACCTTGCCTTGGGCCCTGCTGTGGTTGCACCCCGAGATCTGAGTGCCAGCCTGGGAGGTGCCAGCAGGGTGAGGAGAGAGGCTCAGGGCTCGGGGCACTTTGTGGTTGAACTTAAACAGCACAGAAGTCCCAGAGCTGGGGCTGCTCCTCCCACAGCTCCAGCTGCTCCCAGTGTGTCCACGCAGGTGAGACCCCACGTGCAGAGCTGCCCTGGCCCTGGAAGGACCTGGAGCTGCTGCAGAGAAGCCAGAGTTGATCCAAGGGATGGAGCAGCTCTGCTGTGAGGAAAGGTTGGGAGAGCTGGAAATGTTCAGCCTGGTTCCAGACAGAGCTCAGAGCCCCTTGCAGGGCCTAAAGGGGCTCCAGGAGAGCTGGAGAGGGACTGGGGACAAGGGATGGAGGGACAGGACCCAGGGAATGGCTTCCCAGTGCCAGAGGGCAGGGCTGGATGGGATATTGGGAAGGAATTGTTCCCTGGGAGGGTGGGCAGGCCCTGGCACAGGGGGCCCAGAGCAGCTGTGGCTGCCCCTGGATCCCTGGCAGTGTCCAAGGCCAGGCTGGACACTGGGGCTGGGAGCAGCCTGGGGTAGTGGGAGGTGTCCCCATGACAGGGGATGGAGCTGGATGAGCTTTAAGGTCCCTTCCAAGCCAAACCATTCCATGATTCTGTGATTCCCTGTGTTTTATTCTTGTGTCCATTCCTTATGATTCCTAAGGAATTTATTGAAATCTCTATTCCACAGAAACCACATAAAAATCCTGTTAATACTGATCCCACTTCCCCCTGGAACCTGCACAAGTGTCCATGCATGAGATGCTCCAAAATCTGGGGGATTTCTGTGTCTGTGCTCTTGGGATGGCGCTGGGACTCTTTGATCTCTTTGCTCCTTCTCCCTCGTCTTTGAAACCCTTTGCATTATTCCTTACAGGAATAAAACAAAGAAGGAGTTTAGTTAGTTTGTTTATTTATTTAGGACAAACCCTTCCCTTCCCTCCCACTTCAAAAGGGGCCGTGTGCAGGAGCCTCTGCTGGATCCCAGGGAACCCTCGATCGATTATCCGAAAAGAGCCACGTGAGATGAAAAACAGAGGGATGGGAATAATTTTAAGGGGAACAGCCACTAAAATATCATCAATTTTTTATTAAACAGAATCTTTTCAGTAGAAAAAAAATGAGCTTTCCACTTCTCACTTGTGTTTTCTCTTTCTTTCCCCCATTTTTGTTTTCCTTAGACATGGGGAGATCTTTTTCCCCCCTTTTTTCTCTCTTTTCCCTCTTTTTTTCCCTCTTTTCTTCCGTTCCTGGGACTGGTGAGATGTGTGGGGTTAAGTGGTGACCCGGGCCACCAGGCAGGACATTGTGCCCAAAGCTTTCCATCAAAAAGTCCTCTGCTTTTTTCCACTGGAAAAGGACAAGGGACAAAGGGAATAAGATGAAACGAGAGAAGTTCAGACTGGGCCTAAGGTTTAATTGGATAGGAACAACAAATTCTTCACCAAAAAGGGTTTTCCAGCCCTGGCACAGACTGCCCAGGGCAGTGGTGGAGTCACCATCACTGGAAGTGCTTGAAACACGTGTGGATGTGGCACCTGGGGACACGGGGCACTGGTGGGGCTGGCAGTGCTGGGAACTCGGGCTTTTCCAACCTCAGTGATTCCACGATTCTGCAAAAATTCACCTCAAGGCTCCCCAGAAAAGCTGAACACAACACGCCTGGGTGAAGCCCTGAGGGCCTTTGCTGACCTCTTTCGAGCAAGAGTTTGGGCTGGACACCTCTGGAGGTTCCTTCCAGCCTGAATTATTCCCTGATCCTGGGAAGCTGAGGCCGGGAGCCCCCGGGAAGGCAGTGGCAGTGAGGTAGGGACACGGCTGAGCTCAGGTTCTGCACGAAGAGCTGTTGGGCACATCCTTGGTGTGCTCAGCTCACTGCTGAGTGCTGCTCAGCAAGGATTTAATGAGAGAGCACCATCAGCCCCTGTGAAAGTCACCAAAGTGTGAGGAGAGCGGCGTGGTGACAGGTACACGGCTTCAAACAGACAGGGAACAGCTTGGGGTTGGGTATCAGGGAGAAACTGTCCCCTGCGAGGGTGGGGAAGCCCTGAGGTTGAGAGAAGCTGTGGCTGCCCCGTCCCTGGAAGTGTCCAAGGCCAGGCTGGAGCAATGTGGGGTGGTGTCCCTGCCCACGGCAGGGCTGCAACTGGGTGATCTTTAAGGTCTGCTCCAAGCCAGGGCAGTGTCTGATTGTGTGACAGGACATGTGGGGCTGAGCTGGAGTTCCTGCTGGGAGAGGGCCTGGGCACAGGTTTGGGATCCTTTATCCATGAGGGCTGTGTGAGTGTGCAGGTGGCTCTGGGTGGGTGTGTTTGTGCCTTCCCGAGCCACAGGGACACAGCGTATTTTAGCTGTGCGTGGTGTTTGTGCGTGTGAGGCAGTGCTGAGTGCCTGTACCACTGGCTCTGTGGGTGTTTTTGGGTGTGAGGCAGTGCTGGGTGCCTGTACCAGTGGCTGTGTGGGTGGTTTTGGGTGTGAGGCAGTGCTGGGTGCCTGTACCAGTCACTGTGTGGGTGTTTTTGGGTGTGAGGCAGTGCTGGGTGCCTGTACCAGTGGCTGTGTGGGTGGTTTTGGGTGTGAGGCAGTGCTGGGTGCCTGTACCAG
>VZRR01007328.1:11963-23535 GCA_013398015.1 Oreocharis arfaki | reverse complement strand
CCGGGGCTGAGCCACCCTCTCCCCGCAGCGTTCAGGGGGAGCCAGCGCTGCCCGGCTCCCCGCGAGGGATTCGGGTGCAGCGCATCGTTCCCTGGGAAAGCAGAAGGCGGCCTCGGAGTGGGGTGTGGGGTTCAATGGCCCTGCTGGCAGGGCTGCTTTGGGGCTGAACCTCGGGCTCCGGTTGGGTTCTGGGCAGACAGAGCCGGCAGCTGCTCCTGCTCATCCTCGGGGAGTGAATTCCTGCTCCCAGGGTGTCCAGAGCTGCACCCAGAAGCCGAGCCCCATCCTGGCCCCTTCGCACGTCTGAAGGTGGATGGAGGAGCTGAGGTTTTCACTGCTGCAGGGCGGGGCTGTGGCTCTGCCCCACAGGAGGGGGGAGCTGGGGGGTCGGGATCTGCTCCCAGGGAGCCACAGGATGAGAGGGAACGGCCTCGAGCTGTGCCAGGGCAGGGTCAGGTTGGACTTGGGGAAAAAATTCTTTGCCAAAAGGTTGTGTTGAATAATTCACACCAAGAGAACATCCTCTGGAGCTGGGGGTGTTCATCTGGACTAGAGAAGGCTCCAGGGAGAGCTCAGAGCCCCTTGCAGGGCCTAAAGGGGCTCCAGGAGAGCTGGAGAGGGACTGGGGACCAGGCCTGGAGGGACAGGACACAGGGAATGGCTTCCCAGTGCCAGAGGGCAGGGCTGGATGGGATATTGGGAAGGAATTCCTCCCTGGGAGAGTGGGGGGCCCTGGCACAGGGTGCCCAGAGCAGCTGTGGCTGCCCCTGGATCCCTGGCAGTGCCCAAGGCCAGGCTGGATGGGGCTTGGAGCAGCCTGGGATAGTGGGAGGTGTCCCTGCCATGGCAGGGGTGGCACTGGGTGGGATTTAAGGTCTCATCCAACCCAATCCAGTCTGGGATTCTCTCTTGGAAGCTGACAGAAGATCCACGGGAAGGAGACAGCAGGAATTCTGTAACGCTCGGTGGCTCCAAGGTGAATTGTCCAAGCCCACAGCATCCTCTCTGTCTCTGGTGAATGATTCCCCTTCCCCCTTCATTTTCACATGAGAAATGTTCTTCTCCCGTTTCCCGAGGCAATCCAAGGCTGGCAGCACACGGAAGCACCCGCCTGGATGTGCCAGCCTGTGAATGCCATCTGCTGGCTGCTGGCCCGGCCCCGGAGCAGGTGCTCCCTGTCCGAGCTCCCTCCGATCCCGGAGGAATTTCACCGAGCACACACCGCCTCAGCCCGGCTCGTTCTGCCAGGGAAAATGTTCTTTTTGGGACTCCGTTTCCTTCGGGGATGCTGGGGCGTCCCCAGTTGCACTGAGGAGCTTTTCCAGCACTGCCGTTCCGGGAATTCTGTGCTGAGCCCAACCCCTGCCGATCTGGAGGGGGCAATAGCGGACAAGGGAATGGCTGGTGCAGGGCTGGATCCTTCCTGATGCCGGGCTGGATCCTCCCTGGTGCCGAGCTGGATCGCTCCTGGTGCCGGGCTGGATCCTTCCTGGTGACGGATGTTCTCCCCAGCAGCTTTTCTTTCCCTTTTCCAGCCTCTCTCCCTTCCCCACATGCACTTTTCTCTGGAATGACCTTTTTGTGTCATCTAGAGTGCATTTTCCCCACCTGAGAGCCCAAAATTCCCGTGAAGGGCAGGAAAGGCCGCTGCGGCTCTTTGGGAAGACACTGCCCGTCATGGGAGCATCCTGCTTTTCTTTCCCTGGATTTGCTGCTCCTTTTTAGGCAGTGCTGATCGGGACACTCTGCAGCGGCCCAGGGCCCCTGAGTTCCTTCTCTACCTGTGGAAACCTGGGGCATCACCGGCTCTTTGAGCCGCTCCCGCCGCGTATCCATCCCGGCCGCGGCTCCATCCCGATCCCGGCCGCGGCTCCATCCCGATCCCGGCCGCGGCTCCATCCCGATCCCGGCCGTGGCTCCATCCCGATCCCGGCCGCGGCTCCATCCCGATCCCGGCTGTGGCTCCATCCCGATCCCGGCCGCGGCTCCATCCCGATCCCGGCTGTGGCTCCATCCCGATCCCGGCCGCGGCTCCATCCCGATCCCGGCTGTGGCTCCATCCCGATCCCGNGCCCCGTCCCGTCCCCGGCGGCGGCTCCAGCCCGAGCCCGGCTGCGGCTCCATCCCGATCCCGGCTGTGGCTCCATCCCGATCCCGGCCGCGGCTCCATCCCGATCCCGGCTGTGGCTCCATCCCGATCCCGGCCGCGGGCGATGCGCGGCGCGGGCTGCAGAGGTCCCCGCGCACCAGGAGATAGATGTAGGAAAAAAATTCCCGTGGGATTTCTCCAAGAGAAAAGCAGGAATGGTGAGTTTACCCCCAGCCCGAGTCTGCTGCTCCTCAAAGGCGGGCTCTGATCATGGGATGGCAGCCGGGACTGGGTCGGGAGGGACATTAAGGAACACCCAGTGCCACCCCTGCCATGGGCAGGGACACCTCCCACTGTCCCAGGCTGCTCCAAGCCCTGTCCAGCCTGGCCTTGGACACTGCCAGGGATCCAGGGGCAGCCACAGCTGCTCTGGGAGTTCCATCCCAGCCCCTCCCCACCCTCAGCCAACAATTCCTTCCCAATCTCCCATCCATCCCTGCCCTCTGGCAGTGGGAAGCCATTCCCTGTGTCCTGTCCCTCCATCCCTTGTCCCCAGTCCCTCTCCAGCTCTCCTGGAGCCCCTTTAGGCTCTGGAATGTTCTTGGCCTCGTTGACCCTCAAGACATTCCCATGGGCTCCCTCCTCCAAGATCTCTAGGCCAGGAGTTGATTCTCTCCGAGGATGGAGACCCCACAACTGCCCTGCTCCATCTGCTCCAGCATTTGGCCACCCTTCAGTTAAAAAATAGTTAAAATACAAAATTTCTCCTCTGCTTAAAGGGAATTTCTGGGTCTCAACTCATGCCCTGGCCTCTCGTCCACTCACTGGGCACCACTGGGAAGGGGCTGGCTCCAATCACTGGAAGCTTGGCCGGCTGAAATTAAGATGAAACATTCGTTGGAGGGAAAATAAAAGTTATTTTGGGTCCTTTGAAATTATTTACAACTCGAACCAAAAAAAAAAAAAAAAAAGGGGGGGTATTTTGGGGATGAAAAGCTGCAGCTTTGTTTGAGATATGCTTGAAATTAAACGCTTTGCCTTTTATTGAGCTGTGGCATTTCCCAGCTGAAATCTGCCTGCCTTTAATTAAAAAAAGCAGGGGGCCACAAGAGCCTTCAAAGATGCATTTGCAAACCCAGAAATGTTTTATTTTGGGGAGAACAAGATAATTTCATTGACTCCACTTAAGGAAAAAAAAAAAAAACAACCAAACCAAAACATGTTTTGCTGGGACAAATGGGAAGGTTTCACTCTGGGTTGACCTAAAGAGGAAAAATCTTGGTTTTTTCCTGATTTTTTAATTGAATCTCTGAAGGCCAGAGCAGCTGTTTGCACAGTCCAGGCTTTGAGAAATCCCTGCAAGTGCCCAAGGCCAGGTTGGATGGGGTTTGGAGCAAGCTGGGACAGTGGAGGAGAAGAGCCACGGCCACCTCCCACAGGAGCCACCCTTCATTTTCTGCACCAGGGACGACGTTTGGGGCTGAACATTGGCTCTGGAGAGAGAAGGCAGTGGGTGGGCGTTACCTGAACCCCCCCACTTCAGGTTTGAAGCCTCAGATCAGGCCCCCAAAAGCATCTGGGAGAGATTAGGGCCCTGACCTGGTGTTTATTCCAGATGAAGCCACTCGTGATAAGGGGGCACCAGGCCTGACCTTGCTCCCGGCGCCTGTTTACATCTCACGGGAGCAGAACTTCACCCCCACCCTGGTGCTCAGCAGCAAATCCTCCCTGCCCCGGCCTCTCTGACATCCCTGGGCACGAGAACACGCGGAGAGGAGTAACCAGAGCTGGCCAGGGACCCTTTTTTTGGGTGTTTCGGCTATCCTGGGGATTGTTCGGTGCCGAGGTCGCCGTGGTGAGGAGGATCCCGGCCCTGGGATCCGGCGTGGGGCCGTCTGTCCGTGCAGGAGGCAGGCTTTGGGAGCTCCTGGTGTTTTCAGCTTCTCCAGGATGTGTCCGGCTCCTGCGCTCTCTGTTCCATTCCCAGCCCCCGGCTGCAGCGGGAGGCAGTGGCCGGGGGCCCGGGCAGGTGTCCAGAGGGGAGCGGGGGATGCGATCCCACCTGGGCTCCCAGGGAATAGCCCAGGGCGGGGGGAACAACATCCACGGGCGCTGCTGGATCCTGTCCCGGGGTCTGTGAAGGAGCCCGTGGGTGCTAAAGCTGGTGTGGGTCCGGAGGAGACCCCGGAGGGGTCACCGGGGATTTGGCTCAGGAATTCCTCTGAGCTGGGAACAGCTGGAGACAGGGAGAGGATTCAGGGTATCAAATCCCTTTGTCCTGTTCTCGTGTGGCTCTGGACCTTGTTGTGGTCACTGCTAGAGAGGAGCAATGAGGGATCCGTGCCTGTGTGAGCACTACGTCCCTTGGCTCGTTTCTGGGGTCATTTCCTGCTGCTTTGGCGCCGGTTTCCTCCCCAGGGAGCCGATCCTGGGCCCTGAGCCAGCTCAGACCTGCTCTGTGGACGATCTGAAGCCCAGACTGCTCCATCCCAGCACTGAGGGAGAGGAGAGGAGCCTGATCCTGCTCGGGTGCGGGCTGGGAAGTGGAGATGGGCGGCTGGGACTGACCCTTCCTCCATCCCACCCACGGCCTCTTCCCACCCCAGCGCCGCCTCCTCAGTGATTTCTCTCCGAATATTCCCTCTGAGTTTTCCCCTCCCTGCAGTGTCCGTGCTCCTCTGCTTGCCCCCTTCCTCCGGTCTGTGCATCCTCCTCCTGCTCCTCATCCTCTGCAGGTAGCAGCTCCCAGCTCCGGTTCGCCAGTCCCTGGAGCTGCGGAGGGAGGGAAATTGAACCGAACGAGCAAATGGGCCGTGAAAACCAACATCGGTGAGGAATGCAGCTCTCCCAGGCTGGAATGGGCTAATTCCTGCAGGAACAGGGCCAGGAAGGGTTTTCTCCTCTGCTTTGGGGTTTTTGTTGTGCATTAAGTTTGACAGCCAGGCTCGCTCTGCAGCCCGGGGACGCCGTGGGTGAGGGGCAGAGAAAACAAAGCTTCCCTCATGGATTTGGGGAGGATTCTGATGGATTCACTGCTGGGGTTGGTGTCTCCTCCTCAGCTGCAGCTTGGGGTCCCCCCTCTGTCCTAGCTCTGCTTTAAGCCGGGTTTAGCTGGGCTTGTCCTGGTACCCAACAGCCCTCGAGGCGATGCCCTCCAGTCCCAGGCTGTGTTTTATCCATGGAATTTGCTGAGCTGGAAGAGACCCACAAGGATCAGCAGCTGCAACTCCTGGCCCTGCACAGGACCGATTTTTGGGTCAATTCCTTCCCCTGTGGAGGGGAAAAGGAGCCTTGTGCCGATGTTCATCCTCGTTCCCTGGCTCCCGTCCCTTCCTGGCATCAGCCAGTGGGGCTGGAGAGGAGCTGGACTGGGAGAGGCTTGGGCTTGATCCCTTTGCGAGGGCTGGGATTTTTGATCTTCATGGGGATGTTAAATACTCAGAGCCGTGAAATCACGGGAATTTTAAGGCTGGAAAACCCTCGGAGGTCGTGGAGTCCAACCACCAACCCAGCCAGGGCCACCCCTAAGCCGTGTCCCTAGGTGCCACAGCCACGTCTGTTGGACACTTCCAGGGATGGGCACTCCAGCAGTGCCCTGGGCATCTGTGCCAGGGCCCGGCCGCCCTTTTGGTGAAGATATTTTCCCCAAATCCAACCTCCTTGAATTATCCCATCTTTCTACTTGAAACCACCCCGGGGCAAAGTGGATCCTGCCCCTCGAGGAGATGCTGCAGCTCCTCTTGGACGCTGACAGAGCCCGGACAGGAGGTGGTTGTGCTCTCGTGTTTTATTATCTGCTCACAACCTTTTGTCCCTGCTGCTCTTCCCGAGGCACGGGGAGCCTGCACGTGGTGACAGCAGCGTGATAAATCCTGCTTCCAGCTCCTGCCCCGGGCAGGGCAGGACATTCCTGCCTCTGGGATTCCCAGGCTGCTGACAGGCGACACGGGCTGCCCCAGCGCCCTTGACATTGATGTGGGAAGGGTTAATTAGGGCTCTGCTCTGCCTCCCCGCTCCCTGATTAATTCCAGCCAGGTGTCCACGGTCCAGGTCTTAAAACAACAACTGCTGCAGGGTCTGGGAGCACTTAGTCAGGCCTCGCTCTGCAATCCCAAGTATGGATAAATATTTGCACCTCCGTGGCTGGGAGACACCTCGGAGATAGGAGGGCGATTGCTGGGGGAGTTCTTTCCGAGGGCGAAGATGGATTTCCCCGGGGAGCTGTGGTGCTCCAGCAGCTCGTGGGCTCCTTTTGCAGCCCTTCCTGGGTGGTCCTGGGGAGGATCCCGGGGGTTCTGGGGGCTGAGAGGGGGGTGTCATCCCACGGCACCTCCCGGGGAGTCCAAACACGCCCCCGCCGATGTTTGGCCTCGCAGCTCCCGGGCCGTGGCTGCCCCCAGTGATGGATTTCCACGGGAGAATGAGGAGGAGAAATGCAGAATGCGGGGAATGCGCGCAGCCCCTTTCTTGGGATACCCCGAGGAAAGGCTCAGCCATCCCAGAAAATCCGTTTGGTTCTGTGAGTTCCTCTTTCCACCTCGGTGTGGTTTGAGGGCTGGCTCTGGCTTCCACCCGCCGTGAGGGAATTCCTGGCTTTCAGCAGCGTGTGATGAGTGCCAGGATGACAGAGAGATTGTGTTTGCTTTGTGACCGGGGCAATTCGGGTTTTCCAGGCCTCCCTCGTACCTGGGAACTCCGAGGGTGTCGCTTACCTGCTCTTCTACGCCTTTTATCACAGAATCAGGTTGGAAAAGACCTCCAAGATCATCCAGTCCGACAGTCCAATGGCCCTGCTGATGTTCCTCTGACCATTTTTTATTTATTAAATACTTTTAGGGGTTTTTTTTGTGTGTGTTTGGGTCTGAAAATCTCATGGGGACCTGCAGACCTGACCCTCATCTCGCTCTGGCCAGCGATGGCAGAACTAAAACCCACCCCAGGGGCTGTGATTGACTGGATTTGGGGAGATCTGGGCTGCAGGATCCTCGTTATTTGGGCAAATAAAGAGGCTCACGAGAGGGCTCTTCCCTCCAGAGTGGGATGGAGTTGTTCTGCCCCTCTGGGGAGTCTGTGCTGTATTAAAACTCTCGTAATAACTTCACAGGCGTTTCCACAATCGAGTGATCATCATAATGCTCATAAAGCACACTCCAGAGTGAAGTATTTATGAATTATTTGACTTAAAATAGGGGGGAAATAAAAAAAAAAAAAATTTAAAAAAAAAAAAAAAGAAGAAGAAGAAAAGACCTGGGCTGAATGAACAGCTCTGGGAGAACCATAAACTGAGAGGAATCATATTGCAGAGGGTAATTCTGTGTGTGCAATAAAAGCAACGTTTATGGCTCCGCTGCCTAAATTTGGTTTGGATGTTTTTGAAGCGAAGGGCTTTGAAATAACTCACAATTTTTCTCCTTTCATTTTTATACTGCCTGGAAGAGAAACACCAGGCACGTCCGCGTTAGGCGCGGAGCGAGGAACCAGGTGGGAGCGCCGGGAATTCGGCGGCGTGGGCTTGGGAGCAGGGCCTGGAGCAGGTGAGGAGGGAGAGGAGGGAGGGGAGNGGCCGCACACCCTGGGTGAGGAGGGAGAGGAGGGAGAGGAGGGAGAGGAGGGAAAGGAGGGAGAGTTGGGAGGGCAGGAGGAAGCTCCGGGGCCCACGGGAGATGCTCAGCCCTGGGCTGGCTCCCTCAGAGCCCACCCCGGGGCTTGGTGGCCACGTGGCTCCCAGTCCCTGCCGCTGTGATCCCAAATCCCTGGGGAGGGATCGGGCGTGTCCGGAGGCGTTTCTGGAAGCTGCTCACAGCCTGCAGGAAGGCCGAGGGCTGGGAGGTTTCTCTTGCCTCCTTTCCCAGCCTGCGGGGATGCTTTTCCAGAGGGATGAAGGGGAGGGAGCCGGGATACCTGAGGCAGGCTGGGTTCATCCCGTGCACCCTGGATCCCAAGGAAGGCAAAGGATTGGAAGGACTCTGCCCTTCAGCAAACCGGGACAGAACTCCCACCACACCCCTAAGAACTGCTCACAAGTGACGGGGAAGAATTTCCAGCCCTGAGGAAGAGGGGAGGGAGAGCGGAGCTGGTTCGGGATGTGGCTCTCAGGATGTCAGGCACGACCCGATCAGTGCAGCCACTGCTGCACCTTCCCCGAGTCCCTGCAGCTGGGGAGGGCCCGGGTCTGCCAGGAAACGGGGCTGATTCAGGCAGCAGGAATGCAGACACCATCCCTCCTTGTTTTGGGGTTTTTTTTTTTGCTCCTTTCCTCCATACCAGGATCAGACCCGAAGCGAAGCCCCAGCTCGTAAATCCTGGCGGCTGCCAGGACCCGCAGGGATTTCTTCCCTCTGTCAAACCCAGTCGTCAAATCCCTCCCGACGCGTTTTTAATGGGGGAACTGAAGGCTCTGACGTTCCCTCCGGGACATCTGCTCGCAGGGAGACTCTGGCTCCCATTCCTGGCCCGGCAGCAGCCGGGATTCTCCCGCCTGGAAGCGCTCAGGGCTGGGGCGGCTGCCGGGTCGTGGCACCCGCATGGAGCGAGCAGGGAGCCGCCTGTGGCTCCGGCTGTGCCCCCTCGGGGCTGGGAGTGGGGGCTGGGATGTTGCCCCATCCCCAAGGAAGTGTCACGGGTAGGGAGTGAGTAACGGCTGAGGAGAATCCGTGGGAATTCCCGGGAAACCCCTGGGATAAATCAGCCGGGGCTGGAGGCCACTTTGGTCTCTTCGCTTTGAAATTTTTCAGGTTACAGGTTTGGCACCCAAGGTGCCAAATATCCTCACGGGCTGTGGGATTCCCAGGAATATCATGGGATATTCCCGGGAATATCATCGCTGGAGACAGGGACAACGGCATCACCGTCATCATCATCATCATCATAGAATCTCCTGAGCTGGAAGGGATCCAGAGGCATCCACAGGGATCCACGTGGCACTTCACGTTTAGTGGGAGTGGGGACACTGGGTCACAGGCTGGACTTGACCTTGCAGGTCTTTCCCAACCCTGGTGATCCCGGGATTCTGTGATTTTCCATCCTCGCTGGGCTCTGGCTCCAGAAAACAGATTAAACGTGAAACAGATGAAACCTTGCACTGAAGATGTGAGGTTGGGATGACACAAAGCTGGGCCCCCTGGCCTGGGATCCTCCATGGCTTCATCAATGAGAGGAACCAAAAATTAACACCGGGCAAGTTGATTTCTCATGGCTGCCGCTGCTGCTGCTGCATGAAGTTCAGCTTGGGAGACTTTTTAACCTTAAACCAGACGTTTTCAGGTCTGGGTTAAATTACGCCTCCATAGGCTGTCGTTAGAGAATAAAAGGAGCAGGTAATTTTAACATTTTTGAACAATTGCCCAGATTAAATTTTTTAAAGAAGAAACCTCTGCGAGCGCTCAGGGACGAGGAGAGGAAAGCGGGGCTGGAATGCTTTGATTTATGAGTGGGGCTGGGGATGCCCGGGAAGGAGCAGGTCCTTGGACAGCGGCCACACGAGCGAGGGAGGCTTGAAAGCCCTGCCGAAATCTTTGTGGTCGGGGGGTTTCACTGCTGCTCTGATCCCTCTCTGATTATCAGACGGAGCCCAAATTCCTTCCCGATGACATGGGAGGGAGAGCGTTACCGGAGAAGCCAGCTGATGGATTCAGGGTGAGAGGGATACGGCTGAGGGTCCTTTGGTTTTTGGGGGAGGAATTCCGTGCTGAGGTGACTCACGGAGGTTCCTGCAGCCTGCAGAGCTCAGGATGTTGTTTTATTCTCGCTGTGGACGTGGCCATTGAGCCGCAGAATCCCAGAATGGATTCGGTTGGATCTTAAATTTCATCTGATTCCACCCCCCTGCCGTGGCAGGGACACCTTCCACTGTCCCAGGGTGCTCCAAGCCCCGTCCAGCCTGGCCTTGAAGGCATTTTTAAAGGGTAAAACAACTTCCTTGTCCATGACACATTTTGCAGAGGAGCTGTGTCCCCCAAACTGGAAGAGAAAACCCCAGACAGCAGCACGGTGTGAAGCCAGGGCTGTTTGGGCCTCTTCCCTCTTTGACACTTTCCGGGGGAGAATAAAGTGGCAAATGAGACACATCCCGTGCTGTGCCCTGCTCCGAGTCCCCCAAACCTTTACCCCTGCCAGGAAAACCCGACCCCTCGAGAGGCTGAGCCTGCCCAGCAGCGGGAGAGGCAGCAGGAGAAGCATCCTGACCCCATGTGGGGAGTGAAGAGCAGCGGGAGCAGTGCTGGGACCTCGCTGCGCTGCCTCAGGCGGTGGGAGCTGCCGGGGGTGGGGTGGGCAGAGCTGCCGGGGCCCCTCGCGGGTGTGAATGAGGCTGGGGAGGGTCCCGGGGGGAACGGGGGGGGCTCCTGACACCACCACCACATGTGCGGGGAGGTTGGGGCTGCTGCTGAGCCAGCGCAGCTGACGAGCCCAAAATACATTTTCCCCCCTCCAAGGAGGTTTTTTTTTTTGTTCTTCCAGCTCTGCCTCGCTGCAAGCCCCCGAGCACCAGGGATGGATGTGCCCGAGAGCGCCTGGCTGAGGCACCGCCAGCTCCAGTGAGGGATTGACGGAGCCAGAACCAGAAAATCACGGAGTGGTTTGGGTCGGAAGGAGCTTACAGCTCAGCCAGCCCCACCCCAGGGGACAGCCTCGCACTGTCCCAGGCTCTCGCTGCTGCTGAATCCCTTTCCAAACAGACAGGCTGAGATCGGGAGGCTTTGGGGCTGTGCCAGCCCGTGCAAGGAGCTGCCCTGAATCGAATCTCCGGGCAGACGGGCTCTGGTGGGGCTTGTAAAACACTGAGCACCTTCTTGGCAGAGCTGCAGAAAATAAGAGTGAGTAAAAAAAAGAAATAAAATTGGCCTGGTCTCCTGGGAAAGGGGGAGCTCCCGGCCCGGCTCGGTCCCAGCCCTGCTGCAGCAGCCCTGTGGAAAAGGGCTTAGGGCTGGGTTGGAGGGAACAAAATCCTCAACATTTGGATTGATGAAGTAAGGGAAAAGTGGCTCAGAGCGGAGGATGGGCCCAGAGGGGGTTTCTGTGCGCTGGGAGATGACCTGGATGTGTCACTGGCACATCCCCTGGGCAGGGGCACCTTCCACTGTCCCAGGGTGCTCCAAGCCCCAATGTCCAACCTGGCCTTGGGCACTGCCAGGGATCCAGGGGCAGCCCCAGCTGCTCTGGGCACCCTGTGCCAGGGCCTGCCCACCCTCACACCAGGAGGATTCCAGCCACGATAGGACTCAGAGCCTTTAGGGTACCCCAGAGGCAGCTGGACCCTCTGTTCCTGAGGAGGACAAACCCGTGGGAAGGCGTCTGAGCAGGGCAGGCCGTGCTCTCCCTGCAGCTGCTCCTGCTGCTGGCCATCTGCTGGGACACACTGGGACACGCTGGGACACACTGGGATGGGCTGGGACACGCTGGGACACGTTGAGACACGCTGGGACACACTGGGACGGGCTGGGGCACGCTGGGACACGCTGGAACGGGCTGGGACACACTGGGATG
>VZRR01007327.1:129460-153799 GCA_013398015.1 Oreocharis arfaki | reverse complement strand
GCGTGTTTACTTTCTTTGGGGCTCATGAATGGCGGCTTCAGAACCCCCCCTCATTGTGATTTTCCTCCAACCCCTCCAAACATCAATTTCTCTCGGTGCTTTTTCAGAAAGAGCCCTTTTTTTTTTTTTAACTTTTTTTTTTGCCCTCCCTCCCCCGTGTTCCTGCGTGTTGTGATTTCACTGAGGCTTCCAATGGTCTTCAACAGCTCATTTATGCCGGGAGCCTTCTATAAACTGTACAGCCACGGTCTCCTCGCCCGGCCACCCACCGACCCAGCCTGTCTAAACAGCATCTGTCTCCATCCCAGACACATCCAGCCAGCTCGAAATGGATTGAATCCAGCTTTTTCCCCCCTTTTTTTCCCCCCGCTTTGTGCCCTCCCGCAAAGCCAGGGTGGGAGTCAAGAAGGGGGCGCCGGGGTGGGCTGGGGTTGGGGTGCTCCTGGTGCACCCCCGGGTTTGTTTGGGGAGCGCTGCGGGAGCTCCATCCCTCAAGTCCCGCCCAATCTCTCCGTGGGGGAGCAGATGCATTATTAGTGACGGGGGCCTATTTAACCTTAATCCCAAATGCATTACCCGGGGAGTTTGGCTTGGCTTTTTGACTTAAGGTATTGGAGGTTATTACCTCTGGAATGCAGGCGTTGCTCTGAAGGATCTCTCCGTTTGGGGAGAGGGCAGGGATGGATGGGCTTTTCCCCGCTCAGGCAATTTGGACACATTTTTGAAAGATTAAGTCAGATCAGCACTTGAAAGGCTCAGTTACCTCTTGAGTGTGACAGCACAAAACCCATTCCCTTTCCCAAGAGCCTCGTTCGGCTGGGAAAAAAACCTGAAAAAATTAAGAGAGGGGTTAATTTCGCTTGGCAGCTTGGAGAGATTTGTGTTTGCTAAACCACTGCTTCTCCTCATATTTACCCTGCAACATTGTCCAAAAATATTCCTGCCTGGAGAAGCAAACTGCCCTCTGCGGTCAGTGGGTGCTTCCATGAGGTTCATCCACATCCGTGTCGGCGCTTTGGATGGGGCAAAAAGCAGATTTCCGAGGGCTTGTTTGGCTTTTAGGCCTGGGAAGGTGTCACCTCTCATAATTAGGGGAGCTGTCATTACAGGTAGAGGGTGTTTTAGGGAGAAAAGGTCACGGTTTTGGGCTGCCAGGCTCAAAAATAGGAATTGAACGTGTAACTGAATATGGGAAACAGCCATGAAATTCCAGGCTCAAATCTGTCGGAATGGTCAGCCTGCCCTGGGCTTGGCAGAGCAGGGAGGTTGTATTTGATAAATACAGCTTAGAAAAGCTTTGGTTTTCTTTAAATTTAGCTTTTGAGACAAAATATAAACTTGTGAAAGTTTGCCTTTCGCCAGGTCCTTCTGAAATCAAGCAAACCCGCTGTTTTCTTTATTTGCAACCTATTTGAGCTGAGAAAGCGAAACAATAGAAAGGAAAGTTGAAATGAGAGGGAATGCCTCAGAGTCAAAATGCTGGTTTTTAATAAGGCAGGAAAACAACACATAAATTATAGAAATTTTAAAAAAAAGAGAAAAGGAGAAAGAAATACTTAATGAGGAGGAGGTGGGGATTAAGTTTTCACTTCGGAGGGTAGGAGTAGGTTGGGTATTAAGAGGAAATTGTTCCGTGTGAGGGTGGGAAGGCCCTGGCACAGGGTGCCCAGAGAAGCTGTGGCCGTCCCAGCCCTGGCAGTGTCCAAGGCTGGGTTGGAAAGTTGCAGAACAAGACGAGCTTTAAGATCCCTTCCAACCCAAACCATTCCATGATTCCGTGGTCTCTGGGATAGAAGGATGTGCCCACAGCAAGAGCCTGGGTTCGGAGCTGTCAGCTGAGCCAGCCCAGCAGCTCCAAGCGGCTGCTGATCCTCTGCACAATTAGAAGAGAGCCTGTTGACATTCCTGCATTTTGACACTCCCTGATTTATTTCCAATTTCAGGTGCCCGAA
Organism: Oreocharis arfaki; assembly: GCA_013398015.1. Lineage (NCBI taxonomy): Eukaryota > Metazoa > Chordata > Aves > Passeriformes > Paramythiidae > Oreocharis > Oreocharis arfaki. Next base: position 151,847 of record VZRR01007327.1, on the reverse strand, counting down.
GAGCTGCATGTTTTGCTCTCCAACCTTGTTTCAGCACTGAGGGGATCTGTTCTGAAGGGAGGCCTGGCTTTAGGAATAAAAGAAAGGGATGTGCTCCCCTGTGCTGACGGCACTTCATTGTTCTCGTGCCTCCTCCAAGCCCAATTCAGATTAGATTCACTATCAGTCATGATTATGGAAAAGAAGTGATAAAACGTGGCTTGGAAAAAAAATCATGTTTGGACAAGAATTTGCTGACATATTGTGGAGTGATAACATGATAGTGAAAATAGCCAGATCCTGCCTGGCCTGGCGTCTGGAATCAGTAAAAAGAGGCAGGCAGGAATATTGCAAGCTGACTTCTGTTCCCTTTCCAGCACAAAATCGGCACCTTTTAGGACTTTTTTAGAAACTCACCGATTGGATTTGCATGGAAAACTTGCCATAATTCCTGGATCTTGGCTCCAACCTGGACTGCATTGCAATCCTTCCTCACTGAAGTCATGGGGAGAGTTTGTGGAGGTATAAAATGAGGAATGGACAGTTGGGTTTGCCAATCCCAGCTGGGGCACCCCCAGCTGGTGCTGGAGGAATGCTGTCGTGTGTGGAGAAGGAGAGCAGGGTGACCCTCAGAGATGAGAAAACTGCCTGGTTTTAATTGGGAATTAATCTGTGTGTAGGTCCTAGGAATTCTGCTGATGGTGGTGTGAGGGGCTGCCTCACCACCTCCTCGTCTTCTGACTTCCAGGGAAATAAGGTGGACAACTTTCACTTCTGAACCCAGAAGTGGCTGATAAACACACACGACCACTTTATCATCACAAAGTCCTACAAATCAGGTGAAAATTGGTGTCTGGGGTGAAAAATAGCACACCTGGGAATGCCTGGTTGTGGTCAATCTCATCGGGTCGATGGCTGGACTCCATGACTCCATAATTCTGTGCTCCTAGTTTTTCCCATCAAGAAAAAGCTCCTCCTTGAAGTTACTTTTTCCTTGATTATATTTCACACACAAATATCTGGAAAGACCTGGACTCTTCCACTGCAATTCCCAGGCTCTCAGCCACAGTCTGGTATTTAACGAGAATTTGCACTCAGAATGAGGAAAAAGGAGATGAAGGAGCACAGAAACCAAGGGATAGTTTTAATAATGGTGGTGTGGAAAGGCACTGAATGCCCAAGATGGGCTGGGGCTCTGTTTTTCACTTGCTGAAAATCTCCTCTGTGCTTGGGCTGGGTATCCCTGGATTTATCCCTAACCACAAAAATTATTCATCAGATCCTCTGCCCCTTCCGCCAACACCATGGTTTGTAGAGCATTGGGTCTCTTCAGTAAGGAGAGTTTCAAGCTCTTCTTTTGAGGGGCTGGATAAGCTTTGCCATAAAAGAGGGATTTCTTTCGCTTAATTCCACCCCTCTCCTCTTCATTTCATCCCTTCGCACGCCTCAGCAATTACTGCTCCTCCGCAGGACGCCGCTTCTCCGCACCTTAAACAACCTTTGCTTTGTAACCTCTCGTTTGAGTCGAAAACACAGAGACACCCGACCATTCCAAAAGAGGAGAAGAGAGGGAACAGCTCCCCAGGAGTGGGGCGCAGCGTGGGTTCTCCATAAAATGCTATTTCTGTCGTTTTATGGCTGAGTGTGTCTAAACTGGGATTCTTTCTGCAGAAGGTGAAAATGCCGTGCAGTGCCTGGGATCCTCTCGCATCTGGAGGAATGTCCGTGTCGCAAGAGACCTCTGTAAATATTTATACCTGATGGCTTCGCAGCTGGCTATTAAGTGCCCTGGTCGTTCCTGTAACGCTGCTCGCGAATGGAGGTCTGGCATTTAAAGGATGCAGCACAAATTGTTCCCTTGGCCTTCGCTTTTGGTCAGAGAATTTACTCAGAGCTGGTGATATCACCGGGGAAACATCCTCTCGCCCCTTCTTCCCGCGCGTGCACGACGAGCAGGGCTCTCCCTCATGGAAAACGGGAGGAAAAGCGGGAAAAGCACCCCAAAAAGACCCGTTTTGGGAGTTCCAAAGAAAACACAGGGTTAGGGGACATCACTGGGGTCACCTCCCCACAGTGGGGCGTTGATGGCACCTCGTGTGGGTGTTGCAGCTCCAGCTGCTCCTCCTTTGGTTGGACGCCGGCCAAGCCACCACGCCGGAGTGACCTCGGAGCGCCGGTGACTCAGTTTTGCCACGGATCTGCTCCTGACGAAGCCTTTCCTGCCAGGTTGGCTCGGGGGTGGTGTTAACCCCTTGCTGGTTGGGAATGGGGATGGTGCCAGGTGGGTGTTACGGTTCAGGGGTGCTCAGGTGAGGATGTGACGGCCCAAAGTGGCTCCAGTGAGGTTTGGGATTGGGACTTCTGGGAGAGGAAACATCCACTGGGCCAACAGGCTTTTTTTGGGATCTGTTACTCCAGGGCTGGGGCAGGGCTCAAGGGAAAACAGAAAGCAGCCACATCCTCGTATTATCCATCCTCACTACAAATTGAATTCGACCCCAGGCATGTGAAAACACCACTTTATCATCACCACAGCCAGTGCCAGTGTCAAGGAGACCTCTGTGGCCTCCTGTTTTACGTAATTTAATAGCTCAGCTGCACCTCTGGCTGGACTAAAATCAATCCTGAGTTTGCGTTGGGCAGCCAGGAGGGTTTCAGAGAGGGGACAGAAACCATTAAGAAACCAAACAAACCACAAAGTGCCTCGTTCCGACTTTTGTCTGAAAGGAGCCGCTTTCAGACTTCTCCTTTTGAAAAGTTGTCTCATCCTTGGGCTAATTTGGAACTAATGAAAAATAAATCGGCCCCCTCTGGGCCTGCCAGGAGAATCCCATGTTTCATTCTGCTGGAAATGAAGCAAATAAAACCGAATTAATCTTGAAAAGCTGAAATGCTGGCACAGGGTCTGTGTTTCTGACGGGGTTTTGGAGACTGAGGGAGCAGGTGATTCTCACTCTGCAGAGCTGTGCCTGGAGAAAAACCACTCAATGCTTCTCTTTATTTATTTGATCACTCAGAAAAGCTGCAGGCACCATCCAAAGCTGCTCCACTGCCTTAGTCTGATCAGATTGCTTTTCTAAATTATTTGGATTAATAATTTGGGTGATATTCTCCTCTCCCTGTGCCCAATCTCTATTAATCCCTTCATCACAGCCCTATAACGGAATCCTTTGCAGCCTTACGACCCATCATGAAAGTCAAGGGAACAATTTTTCCCAAGAATGCTTTCCAGGAGTCCCTCCTTTCCTCATCCCTGCATTTAGGCTCAGTTACCACCTGCTTTCCAGGTAATTCTTTTTTTTCCTAGTTATTATTATTATCCTTTGGGTGCTGACACTGCAACGAGCCAAGCTTCAAGGGGTTCCCTTGGGTGGGCTGGGCTGAAGGCTGGGCTTAGGCTGTGCTTCACGGCAGTGGGACCCTTGTGGGTTTGTCTTTGGGACCTTTCAGCTCAGAAAGGAAACAAATTTGTATGAAACCTCACAGATCAGATTTTAAACAGAGAGGATGTGCCGTGCTCGGTGTAAGCAGAATATTCACAGTTCTGAGGCAGGGTGATAGATGCCCCTTACAAATAAAAAATAGAGGTTGAGTGTTGGGAAGAAGATTCATAAGGATAAAACTAATAATGGAATAGTCTTTATTGAGGAAAATGAAGCCGGGACACAATCCCCAAATAAGTTTACTGTTTACTGAAACACTGTGGAGAGGTTTAGATGTTGTTATAAAATAATTTTTATCCTCTACGCCGAAGATTTGGGTCAGTGGGGCTGTTCCAGGTTTCCTAGAAAACTTAAACTCAGCCCTAATAGTCACAGGGAGGTCCAGGCAGCTCCAGCAAGGCTGGGGGAAACCCAGATTCCTGCAAAACACGGCGGTGCTGAGAATGGGAGCGGATGAACTGACCTGGAACTGCTTGGTCTGAATTCGCATCTCTGGATGTGCCTTAAAATAGGTCCCAGCTCAGACTAAAGCAGGCAGCACATCTGGAGCTGTAAAACGAGGGGCTGCAAGGGGCAGGGAGTGCATCTCTGGCAGGCAGAGATTCCTCAGGTTTCCCAGCCTGTTCTCAGGCTCAGAGGGTCATATCCCTAAATCCCCACTGCTGAGCCCGGGTGCAGGCTCCCAGTTAACAGCACAGCCTCGGCCACGAGGGTTTGTATCAGCTTCAGGCACTGGGAAAATCAATTCCCCCTCTTTTGGGGTGGTGTGAAACTGCCGTGAGAATGCAAAATTACGCTTTATATTCGAATTCTGCGAAGTGTATGGAAAACAAAATGCTTTGGCTTTGAATGCCCTCGGAAAAGGGGGATGTAAATATCGACTTATCTCCAAAGTTTGTGTTGGTTATCGGTTATGGAATCTCTGTGCCAGGAAGAAATGTGGAAAAGCTGCTGAAAGAGTCGTATGGGACACGAAAATAATAATGTGGAAATCTATCCAAGGGCTGGCATTGAGCTGTCCAGGGATGCTGCAGTTCCGGACGAAAAAGTTCTTTTTGTTTCTGGAGGGGCTTTGTTCTGGAAGAAAAGGGAAACCTCAGTGTTTTCCATAGGTTAATCCTGGTTTCAGTACCTGACTCCACACCAAGTGTAGTCCTGCTGTTGGAGCATTCCTGACACTCTTCCCACGGAGGAGACCTGTAAACCAACCAGTCTTGGTTCAGTGCCGGGCATTGCCTGTCTTTAACAGGTGAGATCAAAGCTTTTCAAACCCCCAGGAGTGGGGCAGGGGCTGTGATCCAGCTCAGCGTGGTCTCAGCAGCAGATGGAAATCCTGGAAGAGGAATAACGGGAAATGATGCTGATGGAGTCGGGATGTGGATTAGGGAAGGTCAATGACAGCCCCAGCCCCAGCTCTGACCACCTGGGGGTTATATTTGAAGCACCCCGGAATTTTACACAGCTCCAGGTTTCACTGGGGTGCAAGGGAAATGTAGATTATTTTTTGGGGGGAATGTATTCGTAGGACTGTGAGAATTCTCTCCTGGGAGGGTGGTGAGGCACGGGAAGAGTTTGCCCAGAGAAATTGTGGATGTCCCATCCCTGGATGTGTCCAAGGCCAGGCTGGATGGAGCTCTGAGCAACCTGGGATAGTGGGAGGTGTCCCTGCCCGTGGCAGGGGGTGGAACTGGCTGATCTCTGAATTCCCTTCCAACCCAAACATTCCATGATTCTGTGGTTCCATTCTTGGACCACTGCCCAAGGTATCCTACCTACATTTCTCCAGGCGACTCCTTTCCTGGATCTGGATCAGGCTCAAGTGCTTCAAAAAGAGTTTATGTCACTTCAGAGACACATTTAATATTTAGGACAAACATTTCCTTTGGCTTTGGTGCTTGGGTTGGGCACTGCAGGGAAGAAGAGCACCTCCAGCAGCAGGGTTCAACCCAACCCCACGTGCTAAAGTCCACTTGGAGTGTTTGTACACCTCAACACCTCCTTTGATGAGACAAAAGGGTGATTCTTGCCCGGGCTGCACAGTTCAAATCAGCACAACGTGCTCTGATGAGAGAGGGAAACACAACTTTCCTCCTGCTGAGGTTACACTGCACAGCCCCACCACTGAAAGCATGGCCTGAGCCATCAGCCTCTGTGAGAAATCCCTTCTGGAAAGCGTGTTTGCTCTCCAGGACGCCTGGAAAGGCTTATGAACAGCGAGAGACTCAACCTGGTGACTGCAGCTGCCTCACAGCCCAAGTTTGGAGAGAGGACGGGCTCAGGTATGGCCAGAAACAGCAGCAGCACCAGAGGCGTGTCCTGCACTCCTGCCCTCAGAGAGCTGCTCAAACAAGCCAAGGAACTGAGGCCTGGAGGCACCAGAAATGCTCTGGACTGTCAGATCCGTGCAGAATAAAGCCAGGCTGGCAGCAGGAGGACAGATGGACACAGAGCAGGTTTCCCTTGGCCTGCAGAGGGGGTGCTGGCAGCACAATGCCACAGACAGCAATGCTGGGGCAAAACAGCAGTGACATTTGGGACATGAAGAGAGGGCTTAAAATCGGCCTGCTGGGGCATTTTTCCCCTCCCATGGCACATATAATTTTCTCTTGCCTTTTTGGCTTTGTCCCATTGTTTTTCCCAGGCTTCTGTTTGTATCTCTCCCTACAAAACCTTCTCAAAATCCTCTTTGCACAAAGAGGTGCTGGAGACATCTCCAGCTCTTGCACTTTTCTTGTGGAATCCATCATATACGGCTGAGGGGGCTCCGTGGGCAGGAATTGTTCCCTGTGAGGGTGGGGAGGCCCTGGCAAAGGGTGCCCAGAGAAGCTGTGGCTGCCCCTGGATCCCTGGCAGTGCCCAAGGCTGGGCTGGACGGGGCTTGGAGCAGCCTGGGATAGTGGAAGGTTGAGAAACCGGATGAGCTCTAAGGTCCCTCTCAAGCCAAACCATCCCATGATTCCATGAATTGGAGAATTTCCTGTCCCTTGCCTTTTTTTTTAATCATCATGGTTTCTGCTGCAGCAGATTTCTTGAACATCAAAGTTCGTACCAGCAGCCAAGGAGCAAAAAAAGGGTGGCAAAGACTTTCTGGAGTGACAAAAAACTGCTGGAGACAGTAGGAAGTAAGGAATTAAAAGGATTGCAAATATTGCAAATATTTGGGTGAGGCTGCAAGGCTGAGGATACTCATAAAACCTCTGCTTCTGAGGAGCTGAAGGGGTCTGTCCCCCAAGTGTTGGGGGCACAGAGCTAAACCCCAGGCCATGGGTGTTTGAGGTAATCATTATTTATTGTTATATTTTGCAACCGAGTTGAATTTAAAAAAAAAAGCTGAAAGCTTTATCACTTGCTGGAACTATTTCCTCCCTTTAAACCTCTGAGCAATAGAGATAAAAAGTGAGTGTTACTCGTGATACTGGGGGGAAAGAATGCAATATTCTGTGTGGCACCGTCTGGAAGAGCCCCTCTGCTCTGGCCTTGCTTTCTCCCCCTCAGCCCCACGTGTGGAAACACAAACCCATCTATTGAAGAAGTGGAGGCCACTCATTTTTTCACTCAAAATCCCATTTCTTTTCTTTGTCTTTTGGCTTGGACGGGTTTCTGTTCAACTGCAAAAGCAGCCACAACCAAACCTGTGCTAAATGTGAAAACACATCCCAAAAACCAGGATGGGCACGAAGCTGCAGCGCTTCCAGCGGGTCTCGTTCAGTGGAAATTGTTGACTTGGGCTCAGCATTTCCCTTCTGCCCCTGGAGTGCTAAGATCCCTCTTCCTCTGGTGGGGCAGTTAAAACGCTGGGGGAGAGGATGAAAGCAGCTCTGTCTGTCGGGAGGCCAAAGATGCTCAGCCAGCACCCCGAGAGGGCGCGGGGATCGGGGGAATACGTCGGATTTCCAAATTTAGAGCCGAGGACTTGCTTCCCATAAACAAAGGCCGCTTTTTGAAACGAGATGTGAGGGAGATAACGCACCAAAAAGGGAAAAAAAAAAAAAAAAGAAAAAAAAGAAAAAAGAAAAAAAGTTTGCCTTTGTGACTAAATTCTGTTATTTTGCAGCCAACCTTCAAATGGGCTGTTGGTGCAAGTGAACAAACGCTTCCTGTCTGCGCGTCCTCATGGGTGGTCGCGTTTTAAAATGAAATATCCAGGCTGACAAATGCCTTTACAAAGGCCAGATTATAAACTGTAAACCTACTGTCAGCTGGGCAGGGGAAAAAAAAAAATCCAAATGCCTCTTATACCATTTAAAGATTTAGTTTGGCTTCAGCACTAAAGCACTTCATCTTGAAGGAGAAAGGAGCTTAGAGTTTATAAATTGTTGTTTGGGCTCTAGTAAGCTCTGGATAAGGGAATCTCTCTGCTAGGAAACAAATGACCTTCCCAAAATTTAGGGAGCTCTGGGTATTGTTAAGAAGACAAAATGCCTTGGAAAAATGTCCCAGGAACACAAAGGGATTTGAGACAGCTCTGTTACTCTTAACATACAGTTCATACAGCTGCAAAGGGCAAATCCTGCAGTTCCAGTCTCTAAAAAAGGGTGGAAAAAAGTTAAACATATCAGGGTAATAAAATAAAAGCTGTTTAGATTGTCCCCCCTCTGCCTAAATCTGCTCTAGACATGCTCTTGCACGGGGGTTGTTGAACTCAGGCAGAATACCCACATTATTTTGGCGAAAAACTCCCAAAATTCCCTATATTCCCCTCAGTGGTGATGTCAAAGGGAAGTTTTGTGGCAAATATGACAATTTATGACAATGTGGTTGCTGCATTCAGCAGTTTGAATCCGAAGTGGAGGAACAAAGGAGCTCCAGGAGGGAGTTGCACACCCTTGCATCCACCAAGCGAAATCCTGCAGCTCCTCTGTGCATTCCTGCTCGGTGGCAGCGTTTCCAGCCCACCCCGAGCTTGGAATTGCACTGCAAAGCTCTGCTCCTCTGCTCTCCAAATGCCACCCATGGTCTCCCTTTCCTCCAGGGGTTGTGTTCATGGATTTTGAGCTGGCCACTGGATTCACAGGCGGAAGATTGTATTTACTCTGCAAATCCTTGCTGTGTTCCTCTTGCTGTTTTTTTGCCAGGAATGTTGCAGGTCATGCTGCCCTTGCTGGAGGCAAGCAGAAATTTTGGTGGAATTCATCAAATCCGGGAAAGTTCAGGGATGCACGTGCTGAGCTGGGTGGGAAACTGAAAGGAAAACGCCCCTTCCATGAGTTTGAATGTTTCATTTTCATCCCAGTCATCTCTTGGCCGTCAGCACTGCCCAAGGCATCGCTTCTCATTCCCTTCCCTGGGAGTTTTTGTTGTTACTGGTGTCCATACTGATGAGCACAACTCTCTGGTGCTCTTTCCTTGGGAAACCACCACCTCCATCGTTTGAGATGCCCACTCTCAGCCCTGGAAACCACAATTTTCTTGTGCCTTTCTCCTTTTAGGAGACTGAAAACCCTGCGGAGCATCAAACCGATTGTTCGAGATGGCTCTTGGCAGGTTCCAAGGGGCGTGAGGTAGGAGCACGTTCAGTTTTCTCAGCATATTCAATTTTCTGAGCCTGCTCAGTCTCCGTGCCAGAGGCTAAAGTTTGTCAGCACCGAATTCCACGGGACCTTTGGAAAAGATGACTCTTCCAGCGCCCATCAGATTGTTTTAGGGCTTGAACGTGATTCCTGCTGGGACTCAGGCCCTCAGCTGTCCCTCCTCTCCTACCCAGAGACCCGATGACAGTTGTGCAGCTGCATCCAAAGCTTTTGTCCAAAAGGAACACAAAGGAAATTGCTGGAAAATCTTCACAGCGGATCTCCCTCCGCCCACGGGGTGGTGGGAATAAACATCACAACTTCAGATCTTGGTGGATGCAGATAAATTGAGGCTGAGCTGATAAGTTAATGACACACCACAACCAGATTGCTTTGGGGATTGAAGGGATAAGTGGGCAATGAGCAGAGTCCTGGAATCCTGACAAATCCTGGAATGCTTTGACGTTGTGTCCTCCCTGTGCCAGGAGGGATCTCCTGCAGCCCTGTGCAGCAGGAAAGTGGCTCTCAGCATCCAGAGGAATCTTCTTTTTTAGGCTTCCTCACCCAGGCATGTCCGAAAGGCTCCAATTCTCCTGGAATGATTTCTCCAGGATGTGCCCTGCCTGGTCCATCCACACTGCTGGGTCTTTTCCCTTGGCTCCCCTCAGCTCACACCTTCACTGCTGCTATCCCAGGAGATCCCACATCCTCATGTTCACTCAGAAAATTGACTGAAGTGAATGAAGAAAGTGGAAAGCTGGGGAAAAGCATCTTTAAGAAAACATTTTGCAAGTGGTTCCTACCCTGTCTTTCTGCATGGTGCTCCAGGAGATTGATGTGTGCATAAAAATCCTCTCTGGGCTATCTCAGAGGTCTTTTCCAACCTAAACAACTCCGTAACTCTATGATTCTATGCTTTTAACATATTACAGTGAGCATGATATTAAAAATAAATCATCAAAATGTCTTGAAAACCAATTTTATTCCTGCATGGCAGAATCTGTGCTTCCTTTTGAAAATTATAGTAAAGATTTCATAGCTGAATGGCAGGACCTCTGACCTCCAGCCTGAGCTGTGAAATGCTGCTTGATCCTCCTTGTATTCCTGCTGGAATTCCAGCTCTGTTGGGAAGGATCTCCTCAAAACTGTTCCTCGTACACTGCTGCTGACAAACAAGGGCTGCAAGGCCCTTTTTAATGGAAAGAGTTAGGAAAGTTGTGCTAAATCCCAACAACACTCTCCTGGAGCAATCAGTCTGTGTTCGGATTGGGTGAGGTCCCATCCATGGATATGGGACAAGCACATAGGGTTTTAATGGCTTGCTTTAGGGACGTGGTGAGGTGACACTTCTTTGCTTTCCCTTTGTTAGACCCAACTGATCCCATTCCAGACGGGATGGAGTCACTGAGGATGATTATTTGCTTGCTGCACCCTGGATTTGAGGCAGTTGTGGCTGTAAATACAAGGCTGCTGCTACCTTGGGTGCAGCTCCTCAGCTGGTGGTGTCCTGGGCCATCCAGTCCTTCCAGGAACAGCCCGAATCTCCCGCTGACTTCCCACGACTCCACAGAGCTGGAGGCCGATCCTTTGCTGGTGGAAAATAAATCCAGCAGCACCATGCACCAACTGAGGATTCCCAGCATTTCTCCAAGCCCTCCAGAAAGAATCTGCAGGAAGAAAACCAATAAAAAAGTGAATCCTCCACTTCAAAACATTCCTCCAACTGCCCCCACGACTTTATCTGTTTTCTTTCTGCACAGGCTGTTCTCCCCCCCATTATTTTCTTTACAAGCCCTTGCTGCCACAGCAAAGGCTCTGTAAGATGAATCCAGGCTGAGACATGGAAATATTTTGCATTTCACAGCAGTTTCCTCAAAATCCTGCTGTTCTGCAGCTTGCTTGGGATTACTGCACAAGACGTAGAGCTGAGGAGAGCCTGGTGGCTTCCTCCAGCATCCTGTCACAGCCTGGAGCGGGGTGGGGTCATTAAGCCAGGCTTTTATTTTAGTCCCCTTTTCGAAGGAGTGGAACTCCTGAGAGCACCCAGCTGACGGGCCAGCGTTTGTTTTTCTCTTTCCAAAGGCAGCCTGACACCCGTGGAAGGAAGATGTCAATGCTGGGAGCAGGTTGGTGGGGAGGAACAGGAGGAAGCCGTTCAGCCCTGATTTATCCGCGCCTCCGGAGAGCCAAGGCTTGATCCCACCCGCTTGGGAGAGCTTGGCAGTTCACAGGATCAGGCCGCTGAGTAAATGGGGAATTCATCCAGAGATATCTAGGAAACACAGAGAAGAAGCTGCCAACTCGACTCCGAAAGCCAACAGTTCACTAATTTTAATCAACAGCTGGATATTTTTATAGGGAGTGAAGGGATGGAGGGGTATTATGACAGAACAAGGGAGGTGGGATTAGACTAATCTAGCCCAGGCCAAGTGGGCTCTTCCTGCTCAGCCATGTGGAGTGTCATGACTGTGTGATTTAGACTACTGCACACTCACCCACACTGATAAGGAGGACAATTATGGGGAATACACAACCCTTTGTGCAGCCCTCAGGCAGCGCAGCCTCGCTGCGGACGTCAGCTGGGGATCGTCTCCAGCTCCGAATTAGAGAGGTCCCCGTCCCGGGGACACAGCTGTGGCAGGGAGTTGCTGCAGGAAAGGATCCTGGAGCTTGCATGGAGGTCACCTTTGCCCCGTCCCTTTCAGAACTTCAAAGGGACCTCTCTGGTGAGCCCCGTCACCGTGGCGGTAAAACCTGGTGGGTGGCAAGGTCATTATTCACCCGTCTGGAGAGGGTTCCTCTCTGTTGTGACTCCGTTGGGTCCCTCAAGGGCAGCTTCTCCGGTGTTAATTGTCGTGTTTCCCTGTAACTTCTGGTTCTCTCCGTGTCCTTCCTCACCTTCCGCTGACTCATTCCCAGCCGAGCCTCGTGCCAGGGCGGCGCTGCCCAAATGTGACCCAGGGAAAAGGCAAAAAGGGCCGCCTCCCATAGCCCTCATCAATCCATTACTCCTCCTAGTAGGAAGCATGGGAAGAACTATTCTGAGCCAGATTTTCCCCTTTTGGTTTTTGATTTTTTTAAAAAAAAAAATTTTTTTCTTTTGGAACCAGCCCCTGATCGGCGCAGAGCAGCTTTTGTTGTTGTTTATTTGTGTAGCTTTTCATCTTAACGAGGATGTACGGAAACAATTACCACATGCTTCATTCACAAGATCAACTCAAGCCTTTCCTGTCTGTGCCACGGTTGGANTAGGAAGCATGGGAAGAACTATTCTGAGCCAGATTTTCCCCTTTTGGTTTTTGATTTTTTTAAAAAAAAAAATTTTTTTCTTTTGGAACCAGCTCCTGATCGGCGCAGAGCAGCTTTTGTTGTTGTTTATTTGTGTAGCTTTTCATCTTAACGAGGATGTACGGAAACAATTACCACATGCTTCATTCACAAGATCAACTCAAGCCTTTCCTGTCTGTGCCACGGTTGGACGTAGCCACTCAAAATTATTCGGCTTTGCACAAATCGTGCTTTTTACTCATTTTTTAAAAAACATTTAAAAATGTTTTACATTTTTAAATAGGGATAATTTTTTCCCCCCTGCTAAACGAAGTTTGGGCTTTGCACCAGGTGTCTGGAAATGTCGCACAGTTTCTCCTTTTTGGCAGTGGAAAGTCCAAAGGCTTTAAGAAAATGCACATTTTTCAGGAGGGCAGAGAGAGGTCACGATGCACTGACTAATTCAAGATTTCCTCCGCTGGTTTCCATAACAAAGAATCATTTTTTTCTTTATTTAGCTGCACTCACTGGTAGGTTTTCATTTGCATCAAAGCTTTGTTCTGCTCTCATTTGGGCTGCCTCCAGAGACCAAACAACATCACAGGCTACTCCTGGCATGTCCTCCAGAGAAATGGGCCAAATTCCGAGCTGCAAGTTGGCTCCCACGTTTAAACTCTTGCCATAAAGATCCTGCTCGGGGTGAGAGAGGTTTGTGGCAGTCAAGAGAGATTTTCATGGAGTTTTGAAGCTAAAACCAGTTGGATTTGGTACAATCCAGGTGGATGGGGCAGCCATGCCATTACTAAGTTGATAACAACTCCTGCTCTGAGATCTTCCATCTTGCTATTCAGAAACCGGTGGAAATTTTACCTCCTTGGGTGACATCCTTCCATACACACATCCCTTACCCCAGCCTGATTTCATATTCCCATTATTCTTTGTGGAATTTCAATCCTAATAACTCAGGAAATGGGTCTTCAAACTCACATCCGAAAACCGTGGCTGGCTTTCCTGCGTGAAATCCTGGCACGGCCGCGCTGTGGAAACGATCGGGAATTTGGCAGGCGTTGGCTTTCCAGAGGCTGTTTGCCCTTTTCCTGTCCCTGCCGGGAGCTGCCCCAGCACAACAGGGCGATAAGGAGTTGAAAAAATTGTGTTTTGCCTGGGAGATCTGCTAGGATTTGACAGCTGACTTCCCTGGAGATACTGGTTTGGGCTGGGTGTGCTCCAGCCGGGGTCATGGGAGTTTGGATGGGATTTTCCAAGAGATCCAGGGCTCAGGCGTGAGACCCAGGAGTGAGGAGGTGTTTCTTGGTACCTTTCAATGGTAAATGAGGTGACCTGGCTGGGGTGTGGAGGGCGTAAGAAAAAAGAGTTGCATTAGAAGAAGATAATGGGGAAAGAAAAAAAGGACTTCCTTTGGTAGACAAAAAGAAAGTAAAAAATGAGGATTTAAATTTGACTGCAGAGGAGATGAGATATTGAGTGAGAGAAGCCAATATTAAAAGTAAAAACCAAACTGAAATGACAAATCCAGAACTGGATCGGAGCAGTTTCTGTTCCAAGGGCTCAACGTGTTTTGCTGGAGAACTTTCAGTGCAAAATTCATCAACAAACCCATGTTGAGGACAGAGCCATGTCCTTTCCCACTTCGGTGGCGTGATCACCAGGTTAATCCCTGCTTGCTGTGACCCCCATTAACACCCCTGATCAATCCTGCCTTTTTTGGGGGGATCCAACCATCCAAATGATCATTCCTCCCCAGCACCTGGGAGCCTACTCCCAAATTGGTGCTCTCGGGTGATTCCTGAGTGTTCCCATCCAACTTGGAGATCTCCATCCCATCTACATCTCAGCCAAACCGTGGCTGAGGTTCCTCTCCCTGCCCCAAACCATGTCCTTGATTAGTGATCCCTGGCTGCATTTGGGTTTATCTGATGCGTGGGGACATCTGTTTATCATACGTTGCACGTCTGCTGAGCGACTTTTTTTCCTCATCCCAGGGCCCGATTAAAGATTCCGATTAATGGAACTCGCTGGAAGGTCCTGTAAGGCAGCTCTTAAATCAATGTCATGTAAACTCTGCTGGGTTAATCCTGCACATCTGAATTCTGCTAAAACCCAACACTGCGAGGTCAGCCTGTACAAATTGATGGATTTTTATTCCTTTAACCTCAGAAGTGTTGCCGAGAGGGGAAGAGCAGCAAGAGTTGCTTCTTCCAACTGCTTCTTTTTCCTGCACAAGGAAAGATAGATATTTTCCCTTTTCATATGTGCATTTATGTAATATATTCATATGTATACATCAGATAGATATTTTTTAAAAATGAGAAGTGTTTAAGTGGGCAAAACACCGCTGCTCCTTTTCGTGTTTATTTTATTGTTCGTTTTACTTGTGCGCTGATTTGATAAGAGAGAAAAGGATTCTGACATTGTAAATCAGGAAGTTAATAAGGAATATCCCTCCTGCCTTCTGAATTTATTTAGTTCTTACAGAAAATACATCTCTAAAGACATCCCAGAGCATTTTGTGGCTCATGAACGTTGCAAGAGTAAATTAGCATGAACTTGCAGAAAAAGTGCTGTGCAATTTATGGACTTTTCTTGTCTTCGAGGAGAAGTTTTTTGCAGTTTTTCTGTGACTCAGGAGTAACAACCTCCTATCAAAAATGCTCTTTAGTGCCTCTGCACTATCATCAATCCATATAAACAAAGGATAAGGGAGCTAATTCCTTGTGGATAACTTTCTGCAGGGAAATGCAGCCTGTGGAACAGCTTGTGGCAGAAGAGCAGCTTTATCAGCTTTAAACTAAGGAGTGCATTTTATTTGTGGAATTCAGCACCGCGGGCATTCCTGGTTCTTTGTTGGAGGATATTTTGTATTTCCCATATCCTATTGCTTGGTTTTGTTCAAGCAGAAATGCTGGATAATTGTAAAGACCTGCTGGAGGCACTTTGGTTCTTGGCTTGGTGTCCCGTGGTTTTATTTTCTCTCCTTAAACCTGAGAACTTCCCTGGAATAATAATGATACTAATTACATTAATTTATACTAACTGGATAATTTCCCCCGAGCTTTATCCTTTTTGTTTTTTAAAATTTTCTTCTCTTTTGAATCATTCTTCCATTGTTTAATAACAGAAGTTAAAGCCAGTAGAGATGTTTCGGGGAATTCCTCACTCCAAAAAGAGCAGATCTGCCTTCGTGCCACTTCGCATCTCCAAAGCCAGTGGAAAGCAGGAATTTGGGTCTTGTTCCTTGCTTGAGTGCCAATCCCACCAGTCAGCTGCTGGTAGGACCCACCTGGAATGACAACATGCTGCTGGAATCCATCCTGTTGTGCAAAGCCTCTGCTTTGGAAAACAGAGCCCGGAAGGTCGTGGTTCCTGAAGACAAGGATGTGTCAACAGGGTCATCTGTGCCCACATCACTTCTTGGTCCTTCCTCTCCCTGGAGCTTCACCCCACTTTTCTCTCCTCCCGAACGTGGCTGTTTCACCTCTTCTCTTTGTTCTTTCCTGAGGTCCATAAACTCCATCAGAACCAAGTGATCAGAGCCAGGATTTTATCTGGAGCTCCTTCTGCTGGCGGGATGATCCCTTTGCACAGAAAAATTCCCCTGCAAAGACACACAAGATCCCTCTCTCTTTTTTTTCCCCCTTTCTCTTTACATGTCCTTCTTCCCAACAGAGGAATGACATTAATAAAAATAAACATTAGATATTAAGTGTTAAGCTAATAATTAAGATTGCCATGTGTCCATCACTTGTTTTCCCAGTGAGGGGAATTTGATTTCCATGGCTTGCTCTAAAGCCAGATGAATCTTCCACGGATTTTTTAACAGTTTCAGTGATTATGGTATTGATCCCAACACTCCTCATGGAAATGTTGGAGTCCAGAACTGTGGGAAGTCATATTCCAAGTTTCTTGCCCTTTTTTCCGGAGTCATCTTTCTCTCTGCTTGACTTTCGCTGGATGATCAATCCTTCCCCTACCAGATACTTTTGTCAGTGGCTTCAGCTTGGGCAAGACTTGGAAAGTACAAATTCCTGGCAGCCTAATTCCTTACTCTATCTGCCTTAGGGATATGGACATTCCTGAACATCTCAGGCACCAGCGGTGACTGTGAGAAGACAAATCCGTGTCAGACACCACCCAGCTGCCAGCAGAGCTATAAACTTGTGATTGGGTTGATAATTTTCTGTATTAAACAGCCAAACCCCAGTCCTCCAGCTGGAGAATCCCGGCAGCAGCTCTCCCCTCCCAGTTACCTTTGGCTGTGGTTGTCCTGTGGAAATTTAATTTGTGAGGAGACGTTGTGGGATTCCACTGGGCTGCTGGATTCCCAAAACAATATTTAAGTCACAAGAGACTGAATATATCAGATGTCCCAATAATTTGAACTGTGAAATGAACTTTTCTGAAGCTGAGCTGCTGTAGGATCCTAACGGATGCATGGGAATTATGTTTATGCAAAAAAGAGGTGTTCCGCGTGCAAAGATTTCTGTTTTAAGATCTAGTAATACTCCTTTTCCTTTTCCTTTTCCTTTTCCTTTTCCTTTTCCTTTTCCTTTTCCTTTTCCTTTTCCTTTTCCTTTTCCTTTTCCTTCCCCTTCCCCTTCCCCTTTCCCTTTCCCTTTCCCTTTCCCTTTCCCTTTCCCTTTCCCTTTCCCTTTCTCTTTCCCTTTCCTTCTCCTGCTGCACTTACTAAAATCCAAGGGTGACCAGAAAAATTATTTTGCAACTTAAAAGTCCAAACTCCTCCAAATCTTGGGTGTTTTGGAACGAAATTAAACAATAACAGTAAAGTGAGGCTAAAATGTGAGGTAATCTCCCAACACACCAGGGATGTTTCCATGAGGCCACAGTTCCAGTGAGGTTGGATCTGAGTGTACAAAAGAGATTCCTTGTTTTCTAGGAATGAGAGGAGGAATGGGAACATTGTCAGGAATTAAACAGACATAAGAGGAGATTTTTCCTCTGCGGGATCCGAGGCCGGTGCTGGCAGGTGGACACACATCCTCCTTTCTGGGGGTGCTTCTCCCTACCCACAGCAACACCTGCATCCCACGGGGATCCCAGTTCTTGGCTTGCAGAGGTGATGCCTGCACAATGCCACCCTGTCCGTGCCACCAAACCAGTCCCTGCTCCACTTCCCTCACATTTCCCAAGAGTCTCCACTAATGGATCAGGAATGAAGAGCGCCGTCCCTCTCCTCCACCCGGAGAGGAGCTGCTCCTCACCAGCCCCGTTTCTCATGGAACAGCCGCTTGCCGGAGATGGCTCCGTGCCATCCTTGACCAAGGCTGCGCTTGAACCGGGCGACCCAGAAGTGAAAGGCTCAGTGTCACGCTGCCAGCTCCCCCAACCATCTGTCCTCCTTCAGTGAGCTTCCTTCCAAATCCCCTGCACACTTCATAAACATCCCAGCCCTCCTCACCCCTCCAGCTGCCCCCTGCCTCTAGAAGAAACAGCAGTTCCAAGGAAATACCACTCATTTATTTTTTTTATATGTATTTTTTTTTTTTCCCAGGCGTGTTGAAGCCGACATCTGCGATCTGGCAAAGTGAAAGCCTTTTTCATCCATCCTGCCTTTTAAACGCGGTGCTTTAAACCAACCATCCTGAGGATGGAGAAGCCAGGGATAAACTGGTGGAGATGATGTGGTGCACGGTAGCAAAAGCGTCTTTGAAGACCAACAATAAAGCGAACTTCCATTTCCTTCCCATAACATGGTCATGTCACAACCCCGAGAGCTCCACCTTCCCTTTCAAGAGGCTCGAAAGTAGGACTTCAGACAAAGAAAAATAGTCTCAGGTGGGTTCACCATGGATCATTTTGACGATAATTTAAACATTTAAATGTCAATGCTTAGTCATAGACAAGACATGATTCTTATCTATCTCCGTGTGGCTTCCAGCAGAAAAAAATTTGAACCCGTGCCATTTCCTGTTGGAGAGAGCTTAAACACAGGGGTGACAAGGGCACATCTATTTTGGAGCCCTATTTTAAAAGCCCCCGAGATATCACAGAAATCAACTGGCACAAACAGAGGACTTGGAGTTTCTTTCATGGCGGTGGCAAATTCCGTCTATCAATGAAACACATACTTAGCGAAGCGGAAGTGAGCGCCAGCAATACTTCAATCAGCCCTGGCAGATGTGTACATTATTCCGTTTGATCTCCTAGGATGCTGGATTTAGATGATATAATACATTCTGGTTATCTTCCTAGAAGCTGGAGGGACGTAAGGAGATATCCACTTTCACAAGATAAAATTAGCACCTCTTTATTTTCCACATAAACATTCCTCCTTTTTATTTTTTTTCCCCCTTTTCTTTTCGCAGGAAAACGCTGATTAGAGTTACAAAGCATACCAAGGGGTATGAGTTTATTCATACTCAACCCAAATCCTATTTATAATATCAAGGAAATAACATTGGTATTACACAGGGCAGCTTGGACAGCCGAGATGGAGGAACAGCGAGCTCCCTTCAAGGCAGGTCCCTTCAAAAGCGCTGAAAGCTGTTGTTTTCCAAAGTCATGGTGGGAAAGCAAGGAATTGGCTTAAAATTGGACAATTTCACCAGAAAAGTGGTCAGCCCACACCAGTTCTGTTACTTTAGTGTATTTTTCGAAATCATCCTATTGAAGCCACGAGCTTAAGGTACAAAAATATGGACCCGAATTTCAGACAACGCATTTTCTTCCGTGCTCCGTGATCTCAACTCCCGCCTACCACAAATACCTACAAATATTACCCAGATTTCCAGACAAAACTCTTGCTTGTGGCCAAATTTAATGTTTTCAGGCTGCCCGGTGAAAAGTTATTTTTGTTAAGCCACAGCACGGAGCTCTCGGGCACGGGAAACGCGTTCCTGGGTAGATCTGTGTGAATAAAGGATTGTTTGGTTCTCTTGCCGCTCCGAACAATCGGGGGAGAAAAATGGTTTCCGTTGGATTGAGCCTTTTGTACGGCGTGGAAGGCCTTAATGGACCTTTGAACTTTTTTAAAATAAAGGAATCCATGGCATTATCTGCAATGCTTCCACGAATGTCGAAAAGAAGGTGGCGACCTTCAAAAGGCTTTTGATGGGGAGAACAATTCAGAGAAATCAACACAGCTTTTTTCCGAATGTTTCAGTCAATTTGAGTCTCCGCGTCGGAATTCGGGAGGAAAAGCACGGCTGAGGTAATTTTTGTGTTGTGTTTATGAAAAATCATATCAAGGGCTTGCTGGAGGTGGACTTCAGGCTAATGGTTGACTGTCCAGATTTATGAACACAGTCATGGAATTATGGGATTGTTATGGCTGGAAATGACCTCCAAGATCATTGAGTCCAACACTAGGATCTTGTTTGGGAACATGACCCTAACATTGCTTTTAAACACCCGTTGGTTGAGACGAGCTCTGAGGTCCCACTTCATTCCCTCCTTGGGAAGGGTCTCCTCGGCAGCACTGGCTCGGAAACCTGACGTCAGTTATCGGCAGAAAACGTAAATAGAACGCACCAAGAAATTTCTTACGGCGTCTGCAGCAGCTTTTCCCTCAGCAAACCCCCCTCACATTCGCATGGCAGATATGAACTGAAGCCACAGGAGATAGGATCTGCTGAAATATGATGTGAGGCCTTATCAGGAATATGAGTTTGTGCTGCTCTCCAACGTGAAGCTTTCCAGTTTAATACACGATGACAGAGCGAGATCCTTTTACAGGGGGAAAGCCGAGATCGTTTTCAAGACCGAGTTTAGCAACTTCTCAAATGTCTGGTGTTGTCTGTGCCGTTAATTGGCCCCGTGGCTGCAGTTTGTGTGGGCTGCCCATTATAATGTCAATAAATCCAGGGACTGGGAATGAAATTCGATGCAGAAATGGGCTGAGGGGTTTGTTCTGAGAGTTTGGCCGTGTGTGCTGGTCATGAGATTGGGGTGGATGATGTGGAGTAAACCCCATACAGTGTAAAAGTGAAGATTTCTGGAGAAAAAATCTAAGCAGCAGCTTTTTTGAATGGGATATCACCAAAAAATGGCCATTTGATGGTATCAGCTTTTCCATGGAGAAAAGGCAGCTGGAGAAAATGATTTTTCCTCCCTCACCCCCCTGTTCCTGAGTGACTGAGAGCTCCGGTGTTTCCCTGTGGGACACAGGAGCTGATTTTCTTGCTGGCACAAAATTTCAGTGTGAAGAGCCTGTTTTGTGCAGGCAGAGATGCTGGGATGGGGAGCAGAGAGGGAGAAGAGAAGGCATAAATCCAGTGGGGAGAAAATATTGTGTCACTGAGGGGAGGATGCCCTGCTGAGAGCAGAAGGGTCGGGCCATATCTCACTCATCAATGACATTTCACTTTTGAATCCAACCAGCAAAAGGTTGTAAAACCCCTGAAAAAACAGCAAAAACCACCAGCAAAACCAGCAGCAAAAACCAGCCCCAAATTTTGCCTCATCCCTATTCATCCCTAAAAAAAATTAACTCCCTGAAGACACCTCCTCTGGAAATGTCAATTAATAGCAGACATCCCAAGCTCTGGGAGAAGCTGGGAGGTAGCAGAGGGTGATGTCAAGCACAGGGACACCTCCTCATGCCACCACTGGATAATTATTAGGGAGAAGCCACCACGTGCTTCTCCTTCCACTCACACCCACAGCAAGAGTTTGCCTTCAGTTGTCCAAATTTTTGCGTTTTCATCTAAAAATTGCATTTTTGGAAGGAGCGCACTGTGGAGGAGACTGAGGGGATGCTTCAGCCACCTTAAAGAATAATTGTGAAATGCGTGAAAAGAGAAGTTGTTAAAAATGCTGTGCACCGCTCAAATCAAAATCTTGTAAAATCTGCACATTTATTCCGCCCGAATTCAAAGCAAAAGTAAGAGAAATTCAGGGTCGATATGTGAGTGTTCCTACAAGTTTTCAGCCTTTGCATCCCCCTGGAGAGCTCGGATTTCCCGGGGATCATGGAGCCCTCCCGGCCCAGAGCCACCACCGGCACAATTAGCTGCAGAAGCCCAATTTGGGGGTTTCCTCATTAACCTGTCATGTCAAAAGCTAGATGATAAGACGGTGAAAACCGGGGGGAGGAGTGGTGGTAGAGGGGTAAAAGTTCATTTTGCCAGGCAAACAAACAGCGAGTCACTTGATTTTACTAATTATCCTCCCCTGTGGCTCTCGCAGCCATTATTTTTCCCCCCCATGGGCGTAAGAAGTGACAAGATAAGATAGGAGCTGGTATTTTCTAAACTATCCTGGCTGAGGGCATAGCCAGATAATACGAGGATTCATTTGAAAGAGCCCACGGAAGATTAATTGATTTTCTTAATGTTGGAGTCATCGCTCATTAGAAAAATAACTGCTGGGATTGCTGGGAACGGGTGTCAGGGCACTCTGGAATGCCCCTCTCCAGGCCGTGTCCTAGGAACAGCTTTTGGGGTGAAGAGGGGTGATTTATTTGTAACAACAGGCAAATTATTTATAATAATGTGGAGTTATAAATGCGTTGCTATAAATTTTGTGTTTGATTCCCAGCTTGAGGACATCGGTGGGTGGGTGAGAGCTGGCTCACACAGTTTATGGACTTTACTGATATATTAAATTATGGACTAACACCTGTGCACCTCTCAGACCTGCAATTTCCCAGAATTATTGGTTGGGCATAGGATTGACTGGCCAAAAACTCCTTGAATTTTTTTCCATGCTGATTATCTTGATCATATCCAACCTGTGTTCCCTCTTTTTGAGGTCAAAGAGAATTTTCTTCCATGCAAAACCCTCGAACCTTGCAACAGATGTCCAGTAGGGAATAAGTGTCCCAAAGACAGGGGAAAAAAAGGGAAATTTAATGATTCTGTGGTTTGCCAAAGACCTTCCATTAAATCAGAGAATAAACATGAAATACGCACTGCTTTAAGAAGATAATTGCTTTTTTTTTTCACGATTTAATAACTAAATGGATCTTTGAGCATGTGCTACCTTTTTTTATGAGCTTTTAGAGCTTCCATCCTCACCAGGGCACGGCAACGAGCAGCTCAAAGCCAGCGGGACCATTAAAGACGTAAAAAATCAGAACTCCCAAAATCAAATTTGAACCCAGTAAAACGCCTGGTGCCAGAACAGATCTATAAAGCACATTTCAGCAACGAGTTACAGCTGCTGCAGGGTATTTATAGCTTTAGGAGAAAAAAAAAAAAAAAAAAAAAC
>VZRR01007327.1:114885-129452 GCA_013398015.1 Oreocharis arfaki | reverse complement strand
AAAAAAAAAAAAAAAAAAAAAAAATAGAAACCAAAACACAACAGACTGGAAAGAGTAGAAAGGATTGGAAACAGCAAATTTGTCAACGTTTTTGCTCGCTGCTGAGTCGCTGCTGCTTTAGATTAGCCCTGTCCCCTGCAATTTGACAGTAGCGCCCTGAACCTGCAGCCCGCGGATCCCGGGCAAAGATAGGGGCGAAAGGAGGAGGAATTCAGGGAATGTTTTCCCTCGGAGCGAGCGGGGAAGCGCCGCCGGTGGGACCGCGGCCGCGGTGACAGCGTTAACACTTCCCAGAGCCGAGGACCCCGCCGCTGGAATGGCGTTGCCCACCCTGAAAGTGAGAAGGTAAAGTTTATTTTTTCTGGTTTTTTTCCCCCTCCCCTTTCTCTCATATACAGAAGGGATCAAGACCACCAAGAGCGGTCAATTTTTATTTTTTTTTCTTTTCTTTACACGATGATGTACAATTTGCATTTGTTAATTAAAAAAAAAAAAGAAAAAATCCTGCCTGAGGTCATCCACCTAGATTTGATTTGATCTTTCTTTTTTTTTAAACAGGAAACGGGTTTCAGATGTTTGGAGGTTCAAAAGTAAGGCTGCTACTCTGCCTCCCGATTTACCACGCATTGACAACTGTCAAATCTTTTCTCTTTCCCATTGCTGGCTTTAGAGCTGAGGGTTTGCTTAATATTCGTATTTTTACGTTGTGCAATCCCTCACTACGGGGATTTGCTTCCTAATTCCAAGGAAAACTGCCTCGGGATGAGCAATCCAGAGCTCACCCCACGGCGGCTTGCGAGCCGGTTGGGATGAGCTCTCCAAGGAGGGCATTTGAGGGAAGGGTTGGTGGGGTTTGCATGAGGAGTTTGGGGTTGGATGAGCATGGAAAATGAAACTTTTCCCTCCCCAGTGCCTCGGGATAAATGGAGAAAGGAATCTGCATTTCCAGGTTCCCTTAGATAAAATAATCAGCATTTCCAGATTCCCTTTCCGCTGTCAGCACCACACACTTGGAATTCAAATAATTGCCGGTTTTATTTCCTTCATTTAACCTCCTTAGGAAAGCCTTAGAATGTCCCACTAATATTCCCCAGGAATTCCTCTCTGGGCACTGCAGGTGGTGCCTGAGACTCTGGGGAAGGAGGACTCTGCCTTGCCCACGATTTCTGCGTGGGTTTGGCGCTGCAGCAGCCACAATGTTCCCATTTCCCAGCGTTTATTCCCATTTCTCACACGGACGTTATCCCAGTTTCTGCTGTGCTCGTTATTCCCATTTCTCATCTCAAATATCCACCAGATTTTTGTGTCTTTTGCAGAGCCCAAACCCAGTTCATGACGTTCTACGAGCATGAGGATAGAACTCAATTAGTGAAGAGCTTCATTAAAAAGATAATAAAGCTACCAGCTAAATTCTTTCAGTTAATTATCCTCTCTGCAGATAAATCCTGTGGACCCCAGTGCAGAATTATCTGGAAAAAAGGTTGAAGGATCATAATAATATTTCATTAAAATCTATTATTTTGGGAATTTTGCTGGACTGTGTATTTATAATTTTAATAACCTCTTACTGGGATGTGGGAAAACTTGAGTAGATCTGAGCGCTAAAGGAGAAAGTTTTGCTATTCCTGCAAAGGCAAACTGAGGCCAGAAAATATTTTTCCTTCTGAATTAAAACAACAGTTTTCTGAGTTACTTTGCACCCCCTAATTAATGACAGTTTTCCTTTCTAAGCCTTCCAGAAACAAAACCCGGCTTCTGACCTGGAATGAAAAGGCAGAGCTAATCCAGCGTTAAAAATCGATGCTAAACTTACACAGAATTAAAAATAAATTTGAAGAAATTGGTTTTATTTTTAGCATTTTGGCAGCCTCAGAATATGTCCTGCCTGGTTCTTTTTGCCCCGGTTCCACAAAAAGCTTTGCACTGAAAATAGAGTTGGATGTCATAAATATAAAATATTTTCTGGTGGCATAAATAGCATTAATTTTTTTTTTTGTGTAAATGATAATTTGGGTTCTTCGAAAAAAAGGTGAAAAGCAAAACTGCAAAAGATGTTTAACCCCCATTTTTTGTTAAATATTGTCTGCTTTGTATCGGGAAAAGTGCACCACAAGCATGAGACTGACGCCCAGTCTCTGGGCAAAAAACCCCTCATTTAATATCAAATATGGACTTTAAGAATTTTACTAATTCTGTCAATAAATTACCTGTTTTGGTTTTTTTTTAGAAAAGCCAAAAATCCCAACTTTGCCAGCGAGTTCCAGATAAAAATTCCACCCCCTGATTCCTGGCACATCCCCTGTGACAAACGGGGGAGTTTGCTGATGACCACAAATACATTGGAAAAATGTGTAAACCAAAGGCAGGGATATTTTCCAAAAGAAACACCTGGAAGGTGTAAATCAGAACTCTTGTAAACACGTCAGCTGGGAACATACGACAGGCACAGGGCTCGCTGTGCATCCAGCCCACGGAGCTTTGGAAATCCGCATGGATAAATCAGGGATGAGCCTCGGGCTGAGAAACAGCTCTTGTATGAAAAGGAGAGATCCTCTGCCCCGCAGAGACAGCAAGAGATGAATTTGGTACCTTGAGAGAAATCCAGGAGGCCATTCCCAATAATGGGAGTTTTTAAAAAAGTTGCTGTTCAAAGAAAATTTCGAAATCAGGCTCCTGTGGCTTTGTGATGTGTTCAAATCAGCAGCAAAAGGAATAACATTCAGAATTGATTTATTTTCTTAGAAATGCTTTCCAGGCATTTATTTCCCCAATTTAAGCTTCCTAATTGTTGATGAGGTGTAAAGGTTGTATTTTGTATCCGAGTTTAGCATCTACATTGTATTTTACCTCTGCATGATGTTTTACATCCACATTATTTTTCCATCTACATTGCATTTTACATCTGCATTGCATTTTCTCTCTACATTTTATTTTCTATTTACATTATAATTTACATCTCCATTTTACACCTAAACTGTATTTTCTACCTACATTGTCATTTATATCTATGTCATGTTTGAAATCTATGTTGTATTTTACGTCTACATTACATTTCACATTATATTTCATATCTCCGTTTTATTTTACATTTACATTATATTTTGCATTATATTTCACATCTCCCTTGTATTTTACATTTACATTATATTTCACATTACATTTCACATCTCCCTTGTATTTTACACCTGCATTTTATTTGTCATCTACGTAATATTTTGCATTTCCATGACCAAAAGCTCACAGTGAAGCCAAAGGGACAGAGGAAGAAATTTGGGGGAGCAGATTGCTGAAAAAACACTCTGCTGAAAACTCCCTAAAATTCGGATTTTCCCTTACGGACTGAAAGAAGCCCTGTTAAAATCCTATCCTCTGGAAAGCGTCAGAGAGGCAGGAGGTTGGTAAACATTATAAAAACAACCCCTCATAAAAATTTTATTGCTTTACATTTCTGTACATTTTACGGCCGGCTCAGGGCAGGGGCGGGGGGGGAAGAAGCGACAGCGATTTCTCCACCTCGAGAGCAGGCAGGAACTTCTTTCCCCTCGCTCTGTGCTCATCCAAATAAATAAAAATGTTGAAGCCCGTTCATTTCTCAGGCATTCGGGGGAACGATTCCACGCTCAGAAGGAGCCAAGGAAAAGCTGAAGGTTAAATGAACCTCACGACGTTAATCTGGGTGTTATAAACAAGAGTTGTCCCTTTTGGACACTGCAATATTTCTTTGCAACGTGGTTTTATTTCACATCCACGTGTTTTCTGATTTCCAAAAAGCAGGGGAAACACTGTTAGGGTTATTAACCCTTGGTCTAATTATGAACCCTTGGTAAAACTATTAAAGGATTTAAAACTGCTCCCCAAAATGCAGCGCAGACGTTTGTTTCCTGAGGAAGTATTTTTAGCTTCTGAATGAATCAAGTCACGGACAAAAAAAAGGTAATTGTGCTTGCAAGTAAGTATTTAAATATTTACATTTGAAATATATTTGCTGCCAGCTTCTGTTAGCGAGAAGAAAAGTAATTTGGGGAATTACAACCCTTCCTATTTCCCACATATTTTAGGATAATAAATGCGGGGCTGAATTTAGCATGCCCTGGAGCTTGGCTGGCCGAAGTTGAAGGCAAAGAGGGAGTCCAGGATAACTCATGGAA
This sequence comes from Oreocharis arfaki, assembly GCA_013398015.1. Lineage (NCBI taxonomy): Eukaryota > Metazoa > Chordata > Aves > Passeriformes > Paramythiidae > Oreocharis > Oreocharis arfaki. The sequence continues at coordinate 125,304 of VZRR01007327.1, read as the reverse complement.
TAAAGATGCTGCTGGGGAGGGAGATCTGCAGAGCCTGGGAGGTGCTGGGGGTGAAGATGAGTTTCCTTGGGGCTGGGAAGTGCCTGGATCGCTCGGAGCAGCTGTTCCCGGCATGTGGAACCAGGCAGTGGCCACCGGCCGAGCTGATTTCTCATGTGCTGACCTCAAGATACGGTGGATCTGCTCATCCTCACATGCTGGCAGGCTCAGGGCCTGAGTCATGTTCCCCAAACCCTCCAGCGGGGCAGCACGTGGAGATGATGTTTGGGGTCATGGATGAGATGCCTTTCCCTGTGTCCCAGCCTACACTCCGTGTGAAGCCACGCTGGAAAATCCGGGATGCGTTGAGGCGTCGGAGGGATGAGTAAGAACGGGGTGTCGTGAAGCCAAGGGGAGATGACTCCTGTAGATCCCAGCCCTGGGTCAGGACATCACCCCCAGTACCTTCTGCAGGTGTTACAGGTGGCCACCCCCCAGCACATTTGCAGAATTGCTGATTTGTTTTTATTATTGCTGTTGTTTTTCTCTTGGCTCCCTCGGCATTTGTACAGCCGGGGCTTTCCAAGGAAGATTTCTGCCTCCTGGTCAGAATGAGGAAGGAGCTCGCTGCGGTCACTCAAGATTTGAAACCAAAGAGGTGTTTTGGGTCCTTCCTAGTGAGGATCTTCAGATTTTTCAGATGTCAAGAAGCCACCAGAATGTCTTCCAAAGCAATGTGTCAGGTGTCCAGGTCACACTCACACAACACAGGGACTCTCTGGGACCTGAGTCACCGGCACTGCCCCATCAACTTCTTGCTCAAGTGAGGGTGACACTGAGTTTGGAAGTGATTTTGGTGGTTCCTGGTGCTTCCTTGGACTTAAAATACATCTCTGAGGGAACTCAGTCTTGCTTAGATCATGGCCCAGAGCCCTGAGCTGCTTGCAAGATGTGGGACAGATGTGGGATGGGCCTCTCCCGTGTGATCAGAGGATAAATGTTTGGGAAGCCTGGTGAGAGCCTCTCATGGAAGCTTCAAGGGGAGTCTAAAGTATTATCCATATTATTATCCCAAACCTGGGAAAAGCAGGTTCTATTTTATCCAGGGAAAATGTGGTTTTTTTGATAATCCCCATCCTGATCAGCCTGCTGGGTTTCTGGTGGTGGCCTTTCGACCGACCAACAGGCCAACAGCTCTGTTTCGCCCTTAGGTGTTAGAATCCCAGGATTATTTAGGATGGAAAAACCCTCCAAAACCATCAAGTCCAACCTGTGCCTGATTCTCACCTTGTCCCCAGCCCAGAGCACTGAGTGCCACCTCCAAACCTCCCTGGGCAGCCCCTTCCAATGCCCGATCACCCTTTCCATGGGGAAATTCCTGCTGATGTCCATCCTGAACCTCCCCTGGCCCAGCCTGAGGCCGTTCCCTCTCCTCCTGTCCCTGTTCCCTGGCAGCAGAGCCCGACCCCCCCCGGCTGCCCCCTCCTGTCAGGGAGTTGTGCAGAGCCACAAGGTCCCCCCTGAGCCTCCTCTTCTCCCTCAGCCTCTCCTCACAGGATGGGCTCCTGGTTCATCTCCCCTCCAACAAGCTGATCCCACGGTTTGGACCCTCTTTCCTTGGGACGCCTCACTGAATTCCTGCAGCCGAAATCCATGCTAACCAAACAATCCCGATGACACACTTTGTGGTCACATCTGCTCTCTCACCTTCCTCGTATGACGAAAGGGAAAAACCCAAGAACCCTCTGCGATGACGCTCGGCCGTTGTTGATTTAATCGGGTTCGGGTAAATCCGTTCGTCTGCAAACGCTCACCGGGGCGAGTTGCCCCTCCTTGAGCTTGTGCAAATAAAATAAGGATGCAAACATGACAGCAAATACTGTAAGTGTGTGCTTCATCCTGACATCAGGTTTCCTTCTATAACCCAGTTTCAATTTTTGCAGTGATTAATAGATGCTGTTGTGGTTTTTTTTACCCCCAGGCTTTTTATGCCACCGAGGGAAGAGTAGAGATCTCAGCCGCCAGCTTTGCTCCCCTTTTTAGCCCCCAGATTTATATTATTATTATTATTAGTTCCCAATTTATAGAGGTTTTTGGGCAAAACTTGGCACTGTTAAAGTGAGTGGCTGCTTTCCCACTGCCTTCAGTCAGGCTGGGATTTCACTCTCCCTGCTTTAACTTTCCCTGGTTGCTCCCAGTGGGAAAAGCTTTTGGTTGGGAATTTACCAAAGCCAGAAAATCGGCCTGACTCTGGAAATTCTATTGTTTACTTTAAAGCACGTTTTGTTTCCATTTTGCTATAAATATGGATGAAGTGAAAATCTGCTGTTGTGGAGGGCCTGTCGCTTCAGCAGCAGTTCCAGCAGCATTTCTCGCGTGGTCTCTCCAACCCATGGAAAATCGCTCTGGGGATGGTGGGCACAACCCTGGGAGGCATCAGCACGTTCTTTAAGTGCCTCTAAAATTCAGTGGGAGTTTAAAATTACTCTGAGAGAAAAGAAAAAAAAATGGAATAAAATCTCCTTCTTGAAAGCGAGTTGAGTGTGTGTGCCCCAGAGTGGAAAAACAGCAGCAAAAATTCAGAAAGATGATAGAAATTCGTGTTTTCAGCAAATCCCTTTAATTACAGAGCAGGTTCACATGAGATGTGTTTAGAGATTGGGTCTGGAGTCAAAGCTGGAGTGGAACGATTCATTTTAATCAACATTTAAATGAGAGAACACAGAAGATGAGCAGAGAAATCAGACTGGTAGGGAAGCAAAACCAGAAAACAAATGTAAGCTGCTGGCACTCAGCTTCCTGGAAGGGTTTTGTCATATCTTAAGCTCTTGTTTGTTCAAATTAAAACTCACCTGATCCTTGGATAAGCAGGACAAGCCAAGTCCTGCCCTCCCCAGCAGCACTGGCACGTGCAGAGCAGGGCCCTGCCTTGGGTCTGTATCCGTGAAGGGTTGGAAGAGCCCTTGGAGAATCCTGGGAGAGCGAACGGGTGACTTTAATTCAGTTTACATCTCCCCAGCCCCTCACTGCAACCTCTGCCCCTGAGGAAAGAGGTGGCTTTTCAATCCTCATCTCCTGGATGCTCCGTGATAATTCCCAGGACATTATTTTGGAAGGGGGAATCACCTTTCCCAGCCAAATCCCGCCCTACTGCTCAAGATCTGGAATTGAGGAGCGCTCGTGCCCTCAACCTGCTCTGGGCTGCAATATTGTCTGTGGATTTTAAAAGAAAACCTCAGTTTTATGATGTAAAGTCCAAACCTGTAAAAAACGGGGGAAGTGTGAGGAGATTTGATCCTTTTCCATGCATTTTCTCCTCGCTGCAGATGCAGGAACACCGTGCTGAAAGGAGCAAGCTCGAGGCTCTGCCGACATCTCTATGAAAAGTTGCTGTTTACAGATCTGTCAGAGATTTAGCTTTGATGATGTAACGTTGGCAAATGTCACACGGACCTTCCCTGACACTGTTTTTCTAACAAATGGCTCTTTTTCTCTGCCGTGACTTGGAAAAAAAAGAAGGAGTCTGAAAGGGTTCTGCACCTTAAAACCATTTGAGTTTTGTTTGGTGTCTACCAGATTCGGTCTGATAAAATATCTGACCTCCCACTCCAAACTTATCTCCTGGATTTGCTATCCCAGCTCTCTGTCTTACAGGAAAATAATCCCTTTCATTAACTATTCAGAAACCCTGATTAAAATTAGAGCTAGAAAGGAACTCCCTCCTGTGTTTCTAGGGTGGCTGTGAGTCTTGGGGTGAGCAGGGATTTTTAGGAAGGTCTCAGGTACCACAAATTGTGGTTCAGCAGGGAGAAAAATATTCTAAAGAAGGGAAAGACACCTCCAAATGCCAGAGGGAGTAATTCAGCTCTGGAGCTGGAAAAATGGGGTGGATTTAAGGGAAACGGAGCACAGAAGGAGCCAGGAGAGCAGGAAGGGAAAAAAAACCCAAAAATTGCAGGCAGGAGGCTTTCTTTTAGGGTTTAGCATCTCTTATTTTAGAGGAGGAGTCAAGGAGATGGGGAAGACACTCTGGATTTCCAGGAAGCATCTCCAGCCCCCAAAATACCTCCCACAGTTGCCCATCTGGTATCAATATTCCCTCCGTGTTTTAAGAGCTGCCCTGGGAGATGCCACAACCCAGATGCTTCCAGCAGTGCCCAGGGAAGGCAGGGGGGTGGGACAGGTAAAATTTAGCTCCTGCTTTGCCACCCCTTTGCTGGGACAACTTCGCCTCTGCCACCTCACCCTGCCCTGGGTCACTGCTGGAAAATCAGACAAAGGCTCAGAGAGAGAGGGAGAGGCGAATCTGGGAATGGAAGTGGTGCCTAATACATTAAAGATGCGTGTCATTAATTAGGGGGATTAAATAAGGGATGAATGTCCTTCAGAATTTTATGAGGTTGCCTGACTGAGCTCAGCCGAGGGGGACCAGGTTTGTGGTGCAGGGAAACTCTCCCCGACGGCGACAATTTTGTGGATTGCCCACAAAACGCAATCCAAGACTAAGAGAAATTCCTTGGTTTTGACCATCTGAGGCTGTAAATGAGCTGTCAACTCCCAAAAATGCATTAATTTAACCCACAAAAATGTGCGCTGAGCAATCAAGGAAGAGGAGGAAAACACCTCAGAGGTTGGTTTGGAGCACACCAAAGCAGCTGGGTCTGGAACAGTGGGATGACACTGATCCAGCAGCATCCAAAGTTCTTCTTTTGGGGAGGAATGTGTAAATCTAGGGGAGGCAGGTGGAGATGCTGAGGTGTCCGATTTTAATCTGAGTTGTCAGAGAGGCTCAGGCTTGGTTCATGAAGAACAGGGCTCAGATTTCTCTGTAGAGAACAATTCAAGACCTCGTTCATCCTTTTTTTCCTTTGATCTGGGGAAAAACATAATCCTCCTAAAAATTTCTGGGTTTTTTCCAGATCTGGCCGCCACCAGCAAACTCAGCACAAAGCAGGAAGGTGCTCCCTGCATCCAGCCTCTCCCTCCTTACCTGTGTGAGGGAAAATCTCATCAAACTTTCCCTGCCATTCCTCTCCCGAGCAGGAAAGGTTCCCTGGATGTTGTCCAGAGTTGAACTCACTTGGCTCTGACATAAAAAACAACCAGTCTGGGCTCCAATTTTATTTACCACTCAAGCTTGCTCTCCTTAAAAAGCACATTACACTGGATTTCTGGCCAGTTATCCAGTATTTTTTTTTTTAATTGTCATTATTTTCTCCAGCTCATCAGTGCTGGCAAACAGGAAATCCATTATTAACAGCAAAGCAACAGCGAGATGCAAACACGTCCCTGTCGCTGCTCCAGCTGCGTGTGGGGTGGAAAAGGACTCATCGAGGCTTGTTCATAATTAGTCCCTTGCCCTTTTAATGATCTTGATGACAAAACAGTGCCGTTGAAAGAGCTTTTGCTGATGTGGATCTTGGTAATTTAAATAAATGAAGGGAGATGGAAAATTGTAGGGTCGGGTTTATGAGACATCTCTGAAAATACAAAGTATCATAATTTCACCACTTAAAAATCGTAAAAATCCTTTTTTTCCAGGCTTGAAGTGTCCAAGACCCAAGAGAGGAAAAGCATTTGCTGCTGGGAAGTGATGCACGCATCTTTCCTCCCTGTGTTGCAATAAGCTCATTCCTCTGGCACGGCAGTGGCGGCTCCAGGGGCATCACACCTTCAGATGCACTTAAAATACCTGAAAGTGGAGTATTTTCCTTCATTTCCCTGCTGCCTCCTAAGCTATCTGGGAGAAGAAGAAAAGAAAAAAAAAAAAAACCTGGATAAATACATGTGTGACAAAGGCAGGTCGGCTCCTTTGGTGGAGTCCAGCAGAGGGTGGATGGACATCTGAGGAGGGAAGAGAACCCACTGGAACGGGGAATGTTCGAGTCCAACCTTTGGCCGATCCCCGACCAGCCCAGAGCTCTGAGTGCCACGTCCAGGCACTCCCTGAACACCTCCAGGGATGGGGAATCCACCACCACCCTGGGAAGCCCATTCCAATGCTTAACAACCTTCTCCATGAAGAAATTCTTCCTGAATCCATCAGAGAATTTACCTTGGGTGTTGCTACCCATCCCAAACTGGCGCTGGTGGGGAAAGGGAAATGGGGACAATAAAGACAACTCTCCACGAAAATCTCCCACAAAATTCCGCCCCTGTGCTGGCTGCCTGCTGGGCAGTATTTTCCTTCGATTTCCTGTGTTTCCAAAGGAGAGTTTCTCCATGTCTCCATGTTTCCCTGGTGCTCTAGGGAAGATGCTGGCATTAAAAGGAGGAAAACAATTCCCTTCCCTCTGCGAGTGGCCTTTCCACGGTGAGCTCATGCTCTTCCCAAAAGTGCGTGTTCACTGCCGCTGGGCCATGGCCAAAGGCAGCCTCCCCTCTCCTTCTGGAGGTGGCAACAATGCACATGTGTGTCATTTCCTGATCCCAGTGGAAATTGCAGGATTGATATTCACCGCTGGGAAAAAAAAAAAAAATAAAAACCCATTTGGAAAAATCAACGCCCACTCCCCTCAAAAATTCCGCCTTCCAGATTGCTTCACTGCTCGGTCAAGTGCCTCGGCACATCTTGCTCTGCATTGCCAAGGCCGTGTGCTCCTCTCCCATGACTCAGCCCCACGCTGTCCCGCTGCTCCCCGTGGGAGGGGATGGAGCCGGCGCGGCGGCGGCTCAGGGACGTCTCGCGTTCCCCACCTCCCGCACTCAGCATCTCCTGGGGGTCTCCAGGGGATTGTTCCTAGCGAGACAACAGAGTTGGAGCCCGAAATAATCTCTGAATTATCAAAATACACCGAGGCAGGGCCGTATATCCCTGACATGCCGTGCAAAGAGGCGCATCTGTAAGAGCTGTCCTGCATCCAAGATTTCCCCGGGGATGTCTCCTCTTCAAACATGCACCCACTTGAGAGCAAATCTGCTTCAGCAGGACACAGTATTTGGGATCTTGAAACGAAAGGAAATCTCCATCGAGTTGTCCATTTCCCTGCTAGAATTTCTTTGGGAAAAGAGTTTTTTTTTTGTGCGTGGTTATTTTGGGGCATGGCGCTCCTGGAAAGGCTCCACGCAGTAGGAGCCTGGAGAGGGAAAGCTTGAATCCCTTCCAGCTGCTCTATCTTGCGTGGCTGCATTTTGGCACACCCCAGAACAAATGAGTGGCCGAGGCAGATAAACAAGCTTAAGGTAAACATCATCTGCATCTCTCCCCTGATTTACAACCTACGTGCGCCGCTGAAAAATCGGCCCGGCTTTACCGCAGTGTTTGAAGCAATGTTATTAAGAATGGAACTTCTTAGGAAAACTCGGCCTGTTTTTAGCCCAGACATGCAATTAGGGGAATTAGTAACACGATACGTCATCCCGAGGAGCGCACGGATCCAGTGGGCAGGAACCTCATGCAGCCCTCTGGAAGGCAGTGCTGCTCCCAGCAGATGTGAGTGCTCTCTCACAATCCTCCTGATTCCCGCCGAGGAATTTTGCTCTGAGCCAGCACACGGCCTGTTCTGAGCGCTCTGAGGATGAGGCCGTGGAGTGGGCTCCTTTTTCCGTGAGAAAAGGGAGAATAAAAGGGGCTTCAAAGTGCTCATGCAAAGTGAGGAGTGAGGAATGTGTAGCGGAAAAAAGGAGACCTGTAATTCCCAGCTCTCTCCTCGTGTAGGTGAGATCAGGGTTTGGGTCATGCCCCTTGCATGGATTTTTTGGGTATTTAGGTGTGAGGGCTGACAGGAAAGGCCAGTGTGAGTTTTGGATGGGGTGTGGAGGTGCGGGACAGTGCTGGGTTTGGAAAGCAGCACTGTAACTTCGGAATATAAACATAAATCAAATCTCACCTGAACCCCCAAACTGCAGCAAACCTTGGCACATCCTCCTATTTTTCAGCCTAAATGAAGGGATAAAGGTTTGGGGAGACAGGGAAAAGAGAGCATTGACTCTCCTGCAGGTCCTGCTACGACCATGCAGGGTCTTGGATCATCTCCCAAAACTGCTGCTCTGCAGCTCCTCCACACCACCCCACTGCCATCAGTCTGGGACCACGGAAAATTACAGAAAAAAAGGCCAAATCTCTCCATCCTTTCTCCCTTCCAAGAGTTCCAGAAACTCCAGCTGAATTTCACAAATTCAAGAAGCTCTTGGCTGGTTTGCTTAAAGCCAGAATCCAAATTTTTGGTGGCTGAACCAATCCTTGAGACGAAACTTTGAGGTTTCATATCACTGCCAGCGATCTTTGCTTTTGGTTTTGTTTCGTTTCGGGCCTGTGGTGCTACTGGATGAGGAGCTGATCCTACGTGGACCTACTTGAGGACATCTCAGAGGATTTGGGCCCTCCCAGTCATCGCCACAAATAATAAAAAATCCCGCAAAAATGCTGGAAAATATGGAAAGGTCAATGGAGCAGGGAAAAAGAGCCATCCAGTGCTTTTTGTCTTATTTCTTCCCTTAAGGAGTAATGCATTATCTGGAAATCCCACTTTATAGCTTGGAATTTGTTTTTGTGTTGGTGTCTTGCAGTCACCGAGTAAAGCGCGACCGCAGAAATCGGACACCAAAGCAACGGCAGTGGGTGGCAAATTTCTCCCTCACCACAAATATCCTTCCATCCTTGACAGTCCAGACTGAAAACATCTTGTTGTTGTTGTGCATCTCATCCTCAAGCAGGGTCTAAAACAAAAGATCGATTCGATGGGGTTTTGACCCCAACACCTTGCTGCCATCTTGTGCCCCGAAAGCCGATGGGATCCTTGGAGTGTGAAACATCCAAGGGTGTTCTGATCCATGGGAATGGTTGTGATCCCCCTCTGCAAGCCAGATTTGAAAGCACTCTTGGTTCTCTCATGTGGCATTCCCACAGAACTGAAGTTTCCTGGCCAAAAAATGGGTTTCTCATCTGCCGGACCAGCCTGGAGGAGGTGAAGTGCGTAGTCACTGCATTTTTTTTTAAACTTCAAAATTTTGGCTGAAAATATCCCAGTTAGGGAAATGCTTCTCCACAGCAAGGACCCATATCCCCACCCAAAACATGGATTTGTGCCTCCAGCAGTGCACAACTGCGTTATTCACCGCATTTATTTCTGCAGCTGAGCTCTTGCACCATAAACTGGGGCAGGGAAGGCTCTTCCCAGGCATCCACACAACCCGCAGCGTGCTCCAGCCCTGATTTGTGTCAGGATTCTTGCAAGGCATAAAAACATCATCCAAACAGAGCCACTCGGAGCTCTGTTGGCTCTGCTGGCTGCCCACAGCCTCTCGTTTTCACTCCCGGCCTCCCCTGTGACTGAAAGCATCACCCGCTGCCATTGGCTCCTGCACAACGTCAAGGCTTGTCCTTGGAAAAGTTGCTGGGGAATAAAAAAGCCACTGGAAGCACCAGATTGTGACAGGAGCTGTGATCCAGCCCTGCTTCCACGAGCTGTGTGCAATTCCAGCGCATTTTGCTGCAAACATTGGATGTTACGAACCTGCTCCGAGACGAAAGTGAAGCAGCTCAGCGGGGGCCAAGTGTAGATGGCTGAGGGGGAAATAACTTCCCAGAGCACGAGGCTGTTGCCTAATTTGGGTTTTTACTGGAGATGGAGACATTTTATTTGAAATTTGTCCGTTTCTCCTGATTCGAAAGGGCTCGTTTTCCCTGGCTTCTCTTTGTGGGTTTCGCGTTGAGTTCAAAATTGAATCTGGGCACTCAGAAATGTAACGGGATACGTGCTGTCCTCAGCTCTTCCCTTGCAGGCTCTCCTGCATTCTCTGGAATTCATGGTGAGAACAGTTTTCAGCTGAAAAACAGTTCTCCCCAGCCATTTCTGCACGTAATTCCAAAGTGTGTTGGCCCAGCTCTGCAGCTGCTGTAATTCCTCTTCCTCAGCAAAACTTTGGATTTTCCCAGCTCTCAGGTGGTCCCCTTGTAGTTATTCCCTTTTTTTTCAGATGATTGGCAGTTGAATCCAGCACAATCATCTATTTTTCCAGGGGAAATGACACCTCTGTGGCCCCCCAGCTGAGAGGGAAGCATGTTCTGTCCCTCAAGTACTAAAGATTTACCACTATAACATCCCTGGTTGTTTTAATAATCAGATTAAATCACAACAACTGTAATAATTTTAAATATCACAATACGATGAAAAACCCTGCAGATCTGATTCATAGCTCTGTGGAGCAAGGAAAAGGCTGGAATTTTTGCACCAACGAATGGAAAAACTTGATTTTGTTGCCTAAAATAGCCAGAAACTCTCCTTGGTCTGGTGTAAGCGCCGTGAGTTTTCTTTAGGGAAGCACCTCCACCCAACAGAAAACATCTTAAAGTCAGGATTCTTCCAGAAAGCCACATCCTCTTCCTTTTGCCTGTTTCTCCTCCCATCTTGGATCGGGGCAGGACTGAGAAGTGAGCCCTGGGATGCTCGGGATGTGATGTCTTCATCTTCAGAGAGGCATTTTGGGAGCAGCCGGGCC
>VZRR01007327.1:103498-113787 GCA_013398015.1 Oreocharis arfaki | reverse complement strand
GGGTGTTCTGATCCATGGGAATGGTTGTGATCCCCCTCTGCAAGCCAGATTTGAAAGCACTCTTGGTTCTCTCATGTGGCATTCCCACAGAACTGAAGTTTCCTGGCCAAAAAATGGGTTTCTCATCTGCCGGACCAGCCTGGAGGAGGTGAAGTGCGTAGTCACTGCATTTTTTTTTAAACTTCAAAATTTTGGCTGAAAATATCCCAGTTAGGGAAATGCTTCTCCACAGCAAGGACCCATATCCCCACCCAAAACATGGATTTGTGCCTCCAGCAGTGCACAACTGCGTTATTCACCGCATTTATTTCTGCAGCTGAGCTCTTGCACCATAAACTGGGGCAGGGAAGGCTCTTCCCAGGCATCCACACAACCCCCAGCGTGCTCCAGCCCTGATTTGTGTCAGGATTCTTGCAAGGCATAAAAACATCATCCAAACAGAGCCACTCGGAGCTCTGTTGGCTCTGCTGGCTGCCCACAGCCTCTCGTTTTCACTCCCGGCCTCCCCTGTGACTGAAAGCATCACCCGCTGCCATTGGCTCCTGCACAACGTCAAGGCTTGTCCTTGGAAAAGTTGCTGGGGAATAAAAAAGCCACTGGAAGCACCAGATTGTGACAGGAGCTGTGATCCAGCCCTGCTTCCACGAGCTGTGTGCAATTCCAGCGCATTTTGCTGCAAACATTGGATGTTACGAACCTGCTCCGAGACGAAAGTGAAGCAGCTCAGCGGGGGCCAAGTGTAGATGGCTGAGGGGGAAATAACTTCCCAGAGCACGAGGCTGTTGCCTAATTTGGGTTTTTACTGGATGTGGAGACATTTTATTTGAAATTTGTCCGTTTCTCCTGATTCGAAAGGGCTCGTTTTCCCTGGCTTCTCTTTGTGGGTTTCGCGTTGAGTTCAAAATTGAATCTGGGCACTCAGAAATGTAACGGGATACGTGCTGTCCTCAGCTCTTCCCTTGCAGGCTCTCCTGCATTCTCTGGAATTCATGGTGAGAACAGTTTTCAGCTGAAAAACAGTTCTCCCCAGCCATTTCTGTATGTAATTCCAAAGTGTGTTGGCCCAGCTCTGCAGCTGCTGTAATTCCTCTTCCTCAGCAAAACTTTGGATTTTCCCAGCTCTCAGGTGGTCCCCTTGTAGTTATTCCCTTTTTTTTCAGATGATTGGCAGTTAAATCCAGCACAATCATTTATTTTTCCAGGGGAAATGACACCTCTGTGGCCCCCCAGCTGAGAGGGAAGCATGTTCTGTCCCTCAAGTACTAAAGATTTACCACTATAACATCCCTGGTTGTTTTAATAATCAGATTAAATCACAACAACTGTAATAATTTTAAATATCACAATACGATGAAAAACCCTGCAGATCTGATTCATAGCTCTGTGGAGCAAGGAAAAGGCTGGAATTTTTGCACCAACCAATGGAAAAACTTGATTTTGTTGCCTAAAATAGCCAGAAACTCTCCTTGGTCTGGTGTAAGCGCCGTGAGTTTTCTTTAGGGAAGCACCTCCACCCAACAGAAAACATCTTAAAGTCAGGATTCTCCAGAAAGTCCCATCCTCTTCCTTTTGCCTGTTTCTCCTCCCATCTTGGATCGGGGCAGGACTGAGAAGTGAGCCCTGGGATGCTCGGGATGTGATGTCTTCATCTTCAGAGAGGCATTTTGGGAGCAGCCGGGCCGTGCTGGCAGACTGTTCTCTGCCCTTCGCCCTCCTCCCGCTCCGGGCTCGGGAAAAGCCAGGGAAGCTTTGCGGAAGGCTCCAGCATCAACAACCTGAGTCTGAGGGCTGGCAGCTCCCAGCAGGCAGAAAAGGACCCAAATTACCTGATTTTATCTTGCCAGCACCACGCTGGGATGCTCTGCCCCCCTCACATCCCAGGGGACAGCAGGGACATCGTGGTCCGCACTCAACATCCTTTGCCATCCATGGGTTCCAGCATCCCATTTTGACAGAGGTGTGGAAGAGCTCTGTTAATTTGCCTGCCAGTTCAGCCCTTTTTGTTGTTGTTTTCCATGAGAACAGGATATGTTTATCTAGCTTTGATTTCTCTTCTTTTTTTTTTTAATTTTCTCTTTGTAGCTGAACAAACTGATTATTGCTTTCATCTGCTTCCCTCTGCAGGGTCAGCTGAAGCCCAAATAATCAGATGGGATGTGAGTGTGTGTATGGATTTGTAATTAATAGGTTGCATACTGAGAGATGTGGGGTCTCGAAAGAATGTGTAAAGAGAAAACGATCTAAAACTCGATCCTGATTTTGGTTCAACCTCAACAATTTCCTGCAGAGTAGAAGCAGTGAGATAATTTGGGGCAGATCAAACCAAACCCTGATTCTCTTCTGCTTCTCATGCCAAATGTCATCCTCTTAAGACGTGCTTTTCTCCATCTGGCGATTTTGGCTTCTCTGTTTTCCCTGTAAGTCTTTGGACCTTTCGCTAAAATGTTTGTGAGATGACTCAGAGGAACAAACAAAACAGGCAGGACCTTCGTGGAGTCGAGCACAATGCTGGCAATAAATGGAGCTGGCTCCACCACAGGGTTTTATAGAGACCCCACTAAAACCCGAAGGGTGGAAATAAATCAGCAAACTTTGCTTGAATTTTTAATTTTTTTTTGGTGTGTTTTTTAGAGAAATGAGAACTTTTTCTCAGCAAAGGCCAAACTTTTCCATGTTTTCACCAAAACAAACAGAAAGCAGGTGCGTGCTGAAGGAATTTTGGCCGGGAGAGCACGGAGAAGTGCACATGGGTTTTCCTGTGAGAGTTTACACTTAATGGGCTCGGGTTTGCTTTTGTCAGTGCAAGTTTCCCTGTTCCCTTCAAAGAGAGCAGGCACAGACACCTCTGGAGTCCTGGTATTCCTTAGGGAAGGGAGCGTGAGATGTGCAGGGGCGGTTTTCTGGTAGTCTGTGTATTTTAAGGCTTGTCACAATCCCATCCAAATGGTGCCCTGCTCGCTCAGTTTTACTCCATAAAGCAGAGCTTTTCCTTCATACTTTGGGAGAGAACAGAAATCAAAGGCTATCCCATTTTCCAGCAGTCCTCAGCCACCTTTTTTGGGCGTTGGTTTGGGTTTTGCTTTGCTGATTCAACGCTGGGTTTTGCCGCTCAAAGCCACGCGGGTTTTTCCATGGGTTGGAAGTTTCCTCCTGGGAATTCCTTCCTTTGCCCTGTATGACACCATTTCCTATCATTTTCCACAGGGGACATCTTTGTCGTTGCCATGATTACCTAAGGATGCAAACCTGGAACTCAAGGCCGTATTTATTCATTTTTGGGACAAACCAGGGCGGGCGTGGCAGAAGATCCATTAGCGGGAAGATGATGGATGGCACGACCCCAGGGCAGGCAGAGCAGAGCCTCTGCTTTGTGCCAGCCCCTCCTCGTCCTCTCCGGAGCACCTCCGAGCGATATCTGAGCCAACACATCTCAATGCACAGAAATCCCGAGTGTTTAAAGCCTCCCGTATCCATGCCCATAAAAGTCCAGCAATTCCGTGAGCGCGGATGCCTCGCGCGTGTGCCTGGCTGGAGGCAGGATGCCAGTTTGGCACTTGGCAGCCGGTGCCTGACGCGGGCATTTGTCACCCCGAGCCGGATTTAGGCTGTGTTTACAGAAATCCTAAAGCCTGGGGAATGGGTTTTCCTGGAGTGCTCAGAGGGAGAGCCGAGAGCCAGGGCACAGATGGAATATCTGGCACTGCTGCCACGAGGAGAGGTGGGATTGGGAGCTCTGCAGAAACCCCCTTCCAAAATCCAAAGGAAAAGGACCACTGCCCTTTCCTCTCCCAGTCCTGTCCTCCTGATGTGGCCATTCCTTGTGGGGGGGTCACATCTTTCATGTCCTTCCCATCAGAAATCTCTTCCTCTCCACGGAAGAGGCTGGAGAAGACCTGGCTCCTGGCCCTCCGAGCCTTTGGGAAAAAAAAGAGTGAGAAAAGGGGGCTGAAATGCTCCAAAAGCAGAAAACAACTCTGTTTTCCACTTCCCCGGGATGGGATTTATTAAAGAAAGCCCTGGGACATGAGGAAGGAAGAGCAGCTGGATTTTGGTGCTTTTGAAGGCTTTATTTACCTGGAGGCTTGGAAAACAGCTCTGCACCGGGTGGGATCTCAGCTGGGTAATGACTTGCAGAAGACCTGGCTCGGCCAGGTGAACGTGGGATTCTGTGTCCGCCACAGCACTGGGACTGCCACCACAGCTGGAAAATATCCCCGTTCCCACATGTGCCATCCATACTTTATTCCTGTGTTGCTCAGGAATGGGGTGAAAGTATCTAAAACTTAAGTCAGGACCTAATAAACCACCACCAAAGCATAAACTGAGGTTGATTTTATTGTTGTTGACATCCAGGCGGGTTCTGGAGTGACCTCACATAACCCAAAACTCCCTTCCAGGTCTGCTTCCACCTTCCCACCTTTGGAACTTGCCCAGTTCGGTAAAATTGGATTATTGATAATCCCAGAGTGTATCACACATGGAAGAATTTACATGGGTCCTGTTTGTGCCCCTAAACTTCTGCCATAAATATTTCATTTATTTTTAAACATGGCAAAACCCAACCAGATTTTCCAGCCATGACTTCTAAGCCGTGCTGTGGTTGCACCAAGTGAGGCTGTGCATGAAGCAAAAAATCCCAAATTTGCCAGAGGAGGAGCAGAAATGCCCAAAAAAATGGTTCAGATGTGGCGCTGAAATGTTGCTGCAGAGTATCTTATAACCCTGAACATTTCTTTCCTCCCCTTCAAGCTAAAGAAATGGGATTATTTACAGGGCTTGATTGTTCTTGCTTTAGGCAGATTTATTGCTCTTTGCTCCTGGAGGATCCGAGCAATTTTCCTGTGGAGAAATCAAAGGAAAGGAAGGCAAATCTGCCAGGGAAAAGCAGACTGCAGCGAGGTTTGTCCACGTGCCAAAGGCTGCCCCTCGAGGGCTTTTCCTGGTTGGATTTGGTGGGACTGGAAGGATTCCAGAGCGAGGGTTCCCATGGGGCACTGTGGGATGAGCCGGGATGCTGCAGGGAGCAAGGGAGAAAAAACCAGGAATTGTGTTGGGTTCTTTGAGTTTGAGGTGGCTGCTCGGATGCTCCTGGGCTCGTCCTGCCTGGTTTGCATCTTGCAGAGGCTCCCAATCCACCCGATTTGTGTCCTCATGGAATTAGAGCACTTCTCGTCCGTTAGTTCCTGGTGGAAATCCAGCTGCGCCGTCCCATCTGATAAGTGAATGACGTGAGCTCTTTGGTTCGAGAGGGTTTTAAAAAGGCACAAAAAATCGTGGATGCAGCCTCCAGAAATCAGATGAACTTTCCTTAAAAGAGGAGAGAACGGGAAAGCGAAAAATGCCCCGGAAGTCGTAACGGAGTCAATAAGGTTTGGCCAAGGGATTCGTAGCCAGGGAGATTCTTCCAAGCTTCCAAACTGATCAGAGACATTTCCTTTCACCAGGAAACTCCAGGACTGTGTTGAGGAGGATCAATGTGCAGGCAAACTGGGCTTTAAAATCCTGAAAATAACAGATCCCGGAAGGAAAAGGTGACGGATCAGGGGTTGAATGAAAGTGTTTGTAGGGCAGAGGAACTTCCCTCCCTCGTTCCCATCTGGAGAGGAGAAACAGGTAAACTTCCAGCCTTGGAAGTTCTTTTTAGGAGACTTTTTGAGCATTTTTGGGATTGATCCTTTTCTCCCTGGCTCTCTCCCTGATGCTGGAACACCCAAGCACAGAAGCTGACCTGCCGCAGGGTGAGCTCTCCCGGGCTGATCCCATCCAGCCCAAATTTCTTCCTGCCTGTTTCACTTCTTCCAGTAAAAGGTAGTCATGCATTTATAATCACCCCCCGCTGTTATTCCTGGATGTTATTTGATGTCACTTTGGATCCTCTCCTTTGGAAAGTCCCCGTGGAAGCATCGTCCAGACTGAATAACAACCGGAAACAATAAAATGGAGAAAGATAAAATCAGGAAGAATAAGCTTTGTTTGTAGATGTGAGCAGCTTTTCCAGTAAACCAGCAAAGAAAGGGATGCTTTGGACTTGGAAAGGCTGAAAATGGGGTGGATGAGAAAACAACTGGGGGAAAAAAAAAGTAATAAAGAACACAGCTTTTTTCTCCTGAAGAGAGTTTTCTTTTGAGAGTATTGAGGGGAAAACGAGTGATGCTCCATGGAGGTAAAAGTGGTTTGGGGAAGCTGCTCTTTGCCTCCTTTGGAGCTTGTAAATGATTTCTAAAAGAAGAAGAACCAGAATTAGGGGGAAAACGCCACCAGATGTGGTTTGAATGTGGCTTGGTGGGGATGCAGCTGAACCCAGCCGTTAATGTGTGTCTGTCTCCATGTGAGCAAATGGAATCATGGAATGGTTTGGGTGGGAAGGGACCTTAAAATCCATCTCATTCCACTCCTGCCATGGGCAGGGACACCTTCCACTACCCCAGGTTGCTCCAAGCCCCGTCCAACCTGGCCTTGGACACTTCCAGGATCCAGAGGCAGCCACAGCTTCTCTGGGAACCTGTGCCAGGGCTTTTCCACCTTTGTAGGGAACACTTTCCTCCTGATATCCGGCCTAAATCCACCCTCCTAAGGTCCTTGTAGCTCTTAAAGCCAAGGAGCTACGAAATGAGCTCCTTTCCCTTAGAGGAAGGGGTTCCATGGCTGATGTTTCCTGGGGATGCCCTCAGGATACTCCGCAGAGAGAAAGCTGCAGGGGAAGTAGGAGAGTTCTCTGTGACCGGGAACGTGCTGGGATTTTCTCCATCCAAAGTTGCTAAAAGGAGCTGCCCCCGACACAGTCCCACTAAATACCTTTTTTATTGCCGTTTTTTGACTTCAGGAAAAACTAAGCAGGGCATCCCTAAAGCCTGGAGCATCCCAAGCACGAACCTGTTGGATTCCAACAGCCGGACAGAGCTCAGCTTGTGCTGCGAGCTCGTTCCCAGCGTGTTGGTCAATCCTGCAGCTAAGCTGGGATGCTTCGTTTTCCCAGCATCTTTTAATCAAGCTTAGATCTAACCAGCACCAGAACTTTATTAAATGTGAGCCTCCACAATCCCAAGCAGCCACGAGAAATGCTGGGTGCAGTCATTCTCCCCGTGGGTCTTTCTAGTGCTGAAATCCCCCAGTTAGGTTTTGTACCAAGACATGGGTAACGTTCATTGAAAACTCCTGCGAGGACAAATCCAAGGTCCTGCCTCCCACTCAGAGCACGGGAATCAAAGTGGAATCCGTGTTTGGAAGGACCATGGAGCCTCTGGACTCAGGAGTCACCTCTGTGGCACCCACTCACCTCCTCAGGACACTCGCAGCCTCGAGGCTCCTTTCCTGCCCACCCCAAAAGAGGAGAAATAATAAAGTCATTAATAAAATTAGCAACCCCCTCATTTCCTGGACTTTTAAATCTATTTTAAGTGCGTGATCAGCAGCAGGAGCATGGTTTCTTCGTGGGCAGGTCATTCCACGTGCAGACACAGTGAATTTTCCTCGTCACATCCCGGGAAGCCTCTGGGACTGGCTCCTGTCAGGGATTACACAGGACATTCGTCTGGCTGAGGAATTTATATGATCCTAACTCCATCCTGTTGGCAGCATCTCGGGACCTAAGCCTGAACAAACACTTTGATCCGCTCCTATCAAATTAAAAGGCAATGGAATTAGAGCAGGAGAAAGAAATGATGATTTTTCTTTAAGGGTTCATAAAAATCTGTGAATTAAAACCCCCCCAAACAGTGTTTTTATATCAAAAAGTGGAGAATAGGTAGTTAGAAAGTGTAAATTCATTGGCTCCAGGTGAGTGAGGCACCTCTGGCAGGGCAGAGCAGGGCTGCACTGCCTGAAAATGAGTGGAATTTCCTCCAGCAGGATGGCAGAGCAGGATCTCACTGGGGTGGATCCACACACAGGGGATGCATCACCCACCACGACAAACTTAGCCCAGTCCTGAGGTGTTGCCACAACAAATGGGGGCACAAAACAACCAGAACCTGAAGGTGGCTGCTGCTGGAATTTTGCCTCAATCCGTTGAATTCCTCCTTCACGTCTTGCTCTCTCCCAGGATAGACCAAGAACTCATCCAGCTCCTCACCAGAGCCTCTCCCTCCCAACCCAAACTGGATTTCAACCCGACCCTCACCTCTGCCTGTTTCTATGCCAGTTTCCCCGTGCTTTGGTTATCTTTTCCAGGAAAATGCCAATCCAAGCTGAAATCTGATGCTCCAGCAGCTTTCTGGTGTGTTTGGCTGCTTCGATCCCGTGTCAGGAGCACTTCAGAGGGGCCTGAGGACTCCCAGTGCTCTGCCTGACTCAGCCCAGTAGCCTGAACTCCCACAGCCCAGCCCCGGAGTGTTTAAGGGCTTGTTGTTGCTTTTTGTTATTATTAATATTATTACTCTGCTTGTTCTGGCACAAAACCCCTTTTCTATTCTCTTGCCCTGCTTAGAATTTTGGTCAAAGTTTAATTAAATTTAGAGGAGCTGGAAAAACCGCATAATTCCAAAGTAAATGAAAGCAGCAGCTCCTGCCGGGGGTGGCAGCCCTGGGGACACGGGTGCTGCTGCGGCTGGGAGGGGCAAATTCCTGCAGCCCTGCACTGAAATACCCTTGGAAATGTGGATTTTCCTGGCTGGAGGAGAAGGGAGGGGGGCGAGGAGCCGTGTTTGGAGGATGCTGGAAGGTGGGGAAGCACCCCGGGCCGGCAGAACGAAGCCCTTGTTTGTCCTGCCCGTGCGGTCAGGCGCCGTGGGTGGGAGCAGGGGGGATCTGTTTTCCCAGGCTCGCTGCCATCAGGAATTACTGAGCTGCCATGAAATGGGAGGAAATATTTCATTATAGGCACATGCGCTTCAATTTCACATGATGGAAACTTCAGGATCAGCTTTCCTGCCGCCCGCCCGCCCCTCCTTCCCCGCGTGTGCCTCATTCCTGCCCGAGCGGGATAATGCCGGGCATCCCCAGCGCGCTCCTCCTCGCCCTGCTCCCTCCTGGGGGGTTCACGGCACCCTCCTGCCACCAGAATGCAGAATTTAGGATGCGGCCCCAATTCCACAGCACCCCTGTGAGGGAGATGAACGGGCACTGCCAAACGCAGAGCCCAGCCTTAAAGGAATTTTTAAAAAGGATGTACAAGGTCTGGCAGAAATGGGGGTTGGGGAGATGGAAGGGAAATCCCGCTATTCCCTCTGCCCAGGGTTTTGGGAGCGGCCAAGCCTTGCCAGCGGGGAGGGGAAAAGGAGCTGCAAGCACCCAGCAAGGAGATATCCCCAGGGCTCTTTGATTTGGGTGAAAACCTCTTTATTTTGGAGTGGCATCTGTCAGGGCTGGTGTGGCAAAGCGCCGGAGACTCCCTGAGACCCCTCTGTGCCCCCTCTGCCACCCCGCGCACAATTCCTGCAGGACAGGATGCGGTGACAAGCGCCACAAGCTGCCAAACCCAGCCGGGTGGGATTGCATCTTTCTCCCTCAGGCTGCAACAATTTTCTATCCCCAAACTCTCTTTTCTCCCATCATTTAGCCCGCTTTCCATCCCCAAACTCTCTCTTATCTCATCATGTAACCACTTTTCTATCCCCAAACTCTTCTCCCCTCATTTAACCCGTTTTCCATCCCCAAACTCTCCCTAATCCCATCATTTAACCCCTTTCCCACCCCCAAACTGCCTCCTCTTCCCACTCAAACGAACCCCTTCTCTCCCGTAAATTGGAGCCAGACCAGAAAAAAAACAGAGAAACGCAGCGAGGCAGGGAAGGAAAGGGACAAATTCGCCTTTTTTCCTCGGTGGGCTCCTGGCCCCCAGACCCGGGAGTGCTGCAGGGGGGCATCTCCCGGGGGGCGCGGCGGGGCCGGCGGGGCTCGGCGGCGCCCGCCCGTGTCAGCGGGGTTAATGCCGGGGGTCGGGGGCAGCGCCTGGCGCCCGCCCGGGGGGCCCCTCCCCGGGACGGCTTCCCCCGGACCCCTCCCGGCCCCAGGTTCCCCTGCCCGGCCCCGCTCGGAGCCCCGGAGGCTCCCCCAGCCCCGCGTCCCCGCGGGTCCCCGGTGTGCAGCCCCTCCGGCGTGGGGAGGGACGGGAATTGGAATAATGAGAAAAATAGGAATAAGAATTGGAATAGGGATATGAGAATGAGAACGAGAACGAGTACGAGAATGAGAATGAGAAAAAGAATAAGAATAAGAATAAGGGTAAGAATAAGAATAAGAATAAGAATAAGAATAAGAATAAGAATAAGAATAAGAATAAGAATAAATAGAGAAAAATGGGGTGAAAATGGGGAGGGAAAGGAAAGGAAAGGAAAGGAAAGGAAAGGAAA
>VZRR01007327.1:76864-100980 GCA_013398015.1 Oreocharis arfaki | reverse complement strand
GGGGGGGGGGAGGTTGGGGATCAGGGCAGAAATGATGGGAGACAAAACGGCCCATAAATTGTTCGCCGTGATTTACACTGGAGTCCATTTGCAGCCTATTCTTTCTTTTTTTTGGGGGTGGGGGGAGCCTCACACACACGGATCCCTGTCCCGCTCTCCTTCGCGCTGGGGTCCTGAGCCGGCCCAGCTGGAGGAAGGCAGCGATCAGAGTTCAGTTGGTGCAGACAGAGCTAAAGTAAACAGCCGTGGTCATTCAGCAGGCAGTTAGCAGCCTCTGGACAGATGAGCGGGGCTCTGCAGGACCACACACGCAAAGCCCCGCGGACCACACAGGGGCCGCGCAGCGCTGGCTCCGCACGCAACTCCTGCCCGGGGACCCTCCCCTCCCACCGGGCTGCGGCTTCCCGGGGGCTCCAGCCCCTCTGCAGCCCCGGGAAGCGTTTCCTGCCCCGCTCCCTCCTGCTCGCTGGGTGATTAACTCTGTCCCCCCGGCGCGGGGAGCAGGGGATGCATTCCTCGGCAGGAGACAGAGTGTACTCCTGGAAAAGTGCCACCGCTACTTCCACAGCTCGTAAAGTCATCTGCTGACCTTCTCCTCTCTCCCCTCAGACCCGGCCTGGCGGGCTCCTGCCTCGTGCTGCCACCTCCATCGCTCCCTAACGAGGTACCAAACCCGAGTTCACAGCCTCTTTCCCCCATTTTTTGACCAAAAAGGCTGTTTTGGGAGCAATGCTCCGTGCCGAGGCTGAAAACCCTTTTGACCTTTCCCAAGACTTCACCTTGGCTCGGTAACCCCTCCCCTGGGCTGGGCTGTGTGTGCAGCTGATTCACCAGGTATTTGCAGGTAACCAGAGTGCTCAGGCACAGCCCAGCATCCTTCCTCCTTGAGCAGATGCCAGGAGGAAAGGAGAGCATCCCTGAACCCCAGGATGAAGGCAGAAATATCCCTGAACCCCAGGATGAAGGCAGAAATATCCCTGAACCCCAGGATGAAGGCAGAGCATCCTCGAACCCCACTGAGCTGCTGGCCCACATCCTCCTCCAGCCCTTGCAGTGTTTGCCATCACTCCCCAAAGCCCTTCCCTCCATCCCAGCCTGTTTTCACACCAGGAGCATCCCCCCAGCTCTTGTCCTTCCCTGGATTTTGTGGCTCAGAAGCTGTTCTATGTTTAGGGCTGGTCCTACTGGGATGGACCGACCTGGAGCCCTGGAGGTGTCAGCACTGAAAGTCCTGAGAGCTCTTGATCCCCGCCCTGACCCATGTGCCCAGGGTCCCTCCAGAGTGGCTCCAGCATCGCCTGCTCCCAACTGGCTGAGCAGAGCCCCAACCACAGGGGAAAGCAGGGATTTCCTGGAAGTGGCTGAGGCAGAAGGGAGCTGGAGGTCAGAGGAAGAGGCTGCCATCATTCCCAGGTCACTGTTCCCAGTTCCCAGTGGTGCAGCAACCTTTCAGCTGGCACGTGGCCCCTTCTCTAGCCCTGCTGAGAGGGGTGAGGATCCCAGCTCTCCTCCTCTGCCATCTCCTCCCAAACCCCACAAATGCACTGAGTGTATCCTCCCTTTCCCCATCCCAAACACGGCCCTGCCTTTCAAGAAGCACCTCCAGGTTCCCCCGCGATCCAAGCAGAGCTCCAAGGGGAATCTCCCCGTGCCTCCATCCCCTCCTGCAGCAGCCCCGGAGCTGCAGCCAGGCCAGAGATTATAAAACAGATCAGTGTTGGCTGGAGTGAGCTCTGAGAAATCGCATTTGCCTGTCAGTATCATGTTAAAGCATAACACAGACTCTCATTTTCCCACTCCTTTGGCTCCGAGGGCGTTTCGGTCCCTGCTGAGAAACACGAAGGTCGTGGCCTTCAGGTTTCCAGATCTGCCCTTACACACCACGGGGAGATCTGACAACAGCCTTATTATTTATGTATCCAGCCAGGGGCTGCCTAATGAAACCCAGAGATTTTTATTGACACACGTTGGGGCTCCGGGCAGCAACCTGGAGGCTGCTTCCCATAAACACAGTGGCCATTCACAGAGGGTCAGTCCTCGGGGTGGACTTTCCGTGCCAGCTTTGACAGCACTTAATTCACGCCGGGCTCGCACTTCAGCTCGGGAGCTGCTGATGGGCCTCGGCCGGGTGCGCTGCAGCCCCTGCCAGCAGGGCTGAGTTTTTTGCTGGGTGTTTGGGGAGGATGAGTGACAAGGAGAGACCCAACTCCTCGCTGTAAATAAGGGGGGAAAAGGGGGTTTAGAAACGCTGTCGCTGCTGGGGCCAGTGGGGGGAATGAGGTCGTGAGAAATTTTAAGATCTTTCCTGATGATTCAGGAGAGGAAAAAGAGATGCAATCAGTGATTTTTCTGCCCAGAAAGACGCTATGATTTCTAAGCCCAGAGCTGCTCCTTCTTGCGTTGCCGATACCCACGACGGAGGTTTCCTCAGCTGTAATTCTGAGCGTTATTTTGGTATCTTTGTTGTCCGGATCGCTTTGCTGTAAAACTCTCTTGCTTTGGGGTGCCCCGCAGAGCCCAGTTGCGAGGTCTCACCCCTCGTGACCTGACCCCTAGCTCCGCCGAGAGCTCCCCGGGTCTACCCCGGGTTCAGGAGGAAAGAGGAGCTTTTCTTGGCAAGGAAATGACTCCTAAGGAGCCTCCTCACAAACCAGGAACATGTAGGAAAACTGCAGCCGAGTACATTCGAGCCAGGCGTTTAAAGGGCTGAAAAATGACTGCAGCTTCCTCTGAGTGCTGCAGCGGGAGCCCCAAGAGGTGACCTTTGAGGAGATTCTGTTTACTGCAGCCCCGGGCTGGGAGCCTTGCGTGAGCTGGGCAGAGCTCTGTTCCCTGCCTTGGCTCTGACCCCTCGGCCGGCCGGCCGGGCCGCGCCGCGCTCGGAAAACAATGGAGAGGATACCTCGCAACTGCCGGGGAAAATAAATCACTGCGAGCCTCTCCCGGAGGATCCGAGCAGATGACAATCCCACATGGCTGCACATCCTCTGCCCAGCATCAGGTGCGAGGCAAGAGCTGGGTTTTGGGTGACAGCATGTTTGATTTTCAGAGATAAAGCTGCCAAAAAGCCCCCGGAGCCAGGGTTTGTTCCTAAAGTATTTTCCCTAAAGTATTTTCCTGAAGTCCTCTGTGCTCCTGGTTGGAGCCACTGTGGATTTAGCAGCCTGCTGAGTCACCCTAAATTCCATTAGATACCTGGAAAAGCATCTTATGGGGATATCATGAGCCCCCACCCCATTCTCTTACAGCACTATGGTCCTTCCAGGAGCCTGGCACCAAAAATCTCCCACCTCCTCCCCGTTTTTAAGAGCTTTTGCTCTTCCAGGCCTAAAAAGAACAGTTCAGCCGCTGATTATGTAACACCCAGGTCCCCTTTCCTCCTCCCTCCCCTGTGCTTTCTTCACTCCAAATATATCCTAAATCTCAAAGGTATCAAAACCCCAATAATCCCAGCAAAATCTGGCTGAGAGGCGCGTGTGAAGGACGTCATCCCTGATTATCCCGGTGCCAAACGGTTCCTCCTGCACTCCGCCGGGGGCTGGAGCAGAGGATGAACCGCTGGCAGTTTGGGCTGCCGGGATCTGTTTGTAATCCACGAGGAAATCTCCAGACCTGCTTTTCCTGCTGGAGGTTAAATAGAGCTTGTCCTGGAACAATGCTGAGAGGGTTCCCGCTGCGAGAAGCACTTTCTAATAAACGGGAGATGGAAATTTAGATCTCATCCTGCTTTTTTTTGGGCTGTGGCTGGAGGCATCCCTCGTTCCTGTTACAGTTTGTTCACAATTACAGACCTGCACTTCAGGCTGAAAAACGGCCAAAAATGTCGCTGCTTCTTTTCCTTTCTCCAGTTTCCTGGTTTTATGGTGCCCAGTGCTCTCCCCTGTGTGTCCCAGTGCCTGTGTGTGGTTGAGACTGGGAACAGCCAGTCTGCTTCGACTTCCTCTCCCTGGTGGATCGCAGCGGGTTGCCTCGCAGTGGAAATTTGGGGTGGTTTCCTGAATTTCACAGGAAAAATATTTTAAAAAGATACATTTTTTTTTTTCCCTTTTTGTCTTTCTTTCGAGGTCCAGAGTCCTATACCAGCCCAGCCCCGTGCAGCAGCACACGTACACACACCTATTCCCCTGGTGCTCCTTTCATCCTCACCCAAAGAGAGGAGCCCAAACCCTCCGTGCCCATCCAGCTCTCCCTGAGCCAAATCCTGGTGGATTCCCAAGAGCCTGGGATGGGATGCAACGAATCCCTTGGGGTTCAGAGGGGATCTTGCCAGCTGCCACCCCAGGATGAGATGGGGTGACCCTCATTGATTCATTCCAGCTGCTGCCACCTCTGTGCTCCAAGGAGAAAGGATGATTTGGGATATGCTGAGGATGCTGAGAGGAACTGGGCTGGTACCTGCTGAGCAGCTTTCTCCTCTGCCAAAAACCCAAACTGCCTCTGGAATAAGGATATGGCTGCTCCAGGGAGGGCTGCTTTCATCCCCCTGGGGATGAGCATGGCCAGCAAGAAGGAATATATTTATTTTTGCTGCCTTTCCCCCATGGATAGAGAATAAGAATTGCAAGAGTTTGCAGAGAGGTTTGTTCTTGGGAATTTGTGAGAGTCCTGCCAGGGCTGGACCTCCAAAAATTCCCCCTCTTGCCTCAAGTGATGCTCTCAAATCAGACTGCAGTTTTAGGGAAGCATTTGCAAAGATTTTATAACGATTTCTCCTATATTTTTGGGAAAACTTTCCCGAAAACCTGGAAGCTCCGTGGCACAATTGATGTCAGATGGCACAGCCGGGGCTGCCACCTCCTCCCTCCTGCCCCCTCATCCCTCCTGTGCAAACCAAAACAAGAGGAAAAGCTTTTAGCCCCGAGTCTTTGCTAATAATTCATCATATCCATAACATAGAATTACGCTCGGTGTCTTCCAGCCGAGCCTGAACGCCAAACGAGGGCTCGGATAGATTTCCTTGCAATTACAGGATGAGATTGAGTTTGCAGTTGATTTGGGAATGGATAACCCGGGTTTTATTCATTTCCTTTCTGCTGGAAATCAAGAGCTGAGGGCAGAACGCAGGGTGGGATCCCTCTCCAAACCCAGGCTGTTCCTACACAGGGGCACCTACTGCACCTACGGGGCCCAGAGCGATTTTTGGGAAGGTGGAAGTGGAGGCTTCTTTGTTTTGGGGTGCAAACATGGAATTAACTCTTTCTCTGCTCTGTCACACATCAAGAATCTTCTGGTTATGCTGCTGGAAGATTTGCTCTGGTGGAAGGGGTCCCTGCCCACGGCAGGGGAGATGCTCTTCAAGGTCCCTTCCAACCCAAACCATTCCAAAATTCTGTTTTTGTCGTTCCAAGACACTTGTGTTTGGTGAGCAGGGATAAAAACTAAATGAAATTACGATTAAAGCTTTCTTTGCCAAATATCTCACTCCGCTGCAACAAAAGCTGTAATTATTGCACTTCAATTATTCTGAAATGATTGCTGAACGTGATAACAACAACCTGTTATGAGAATAACTTGCATGGCCTGGATGTACCTGGGCTGGCTGGGTGATAGGAGCGTGACAAGAGTGGTTTGTGTTTATTCTGGAGCGGCCTCTCTGTGCTGGGAGGGTTCCAGAGCTGCTGCTCTTTGCCCAGAATAAAGCTTCCCTGCTTCTTCCAGGGGAGAACTTCCAGCCCCGCAGCCTGGGGCTCCTCCTGAGCTCGGATCCGATCGCTCCGGGCGGCCGGGACTGAAATCCCGGGAGACTCGGGGCTGCCTGCGCTAATAAATGAGGCATCCTTTGGAAAGCAGGGGAATTTGGACAGGACTCGCCTTGGCTCGGGCCGGCTCCTCACATTCCGGGCGCACACGGAAGATTTATGCGTTCCAGCAGGAGAATAGCCTCCTGCATATTCATTAACACACAGCCCCGAGATCGCCGGGCTTCCTTCCCCTCCACGCCCTGAGCGGCTTTAATTGCTGCAAGGCCGAGCCCAGCCGACCTCCCTGCCCAAAATCCCCTGTCATAATCTGCTTTTCCTTGGCCCAGGTAAACGTTGCCTCGGTGTTTCCTCGAATTTATTGTCTCCCAGCATCACAGGTTTGGATTGGGATTTAAATCTCAATTTCTTCTCCTAACGGCATCTCTGCTTAGCACAGGGATTTGCTCCTGTTCCTATTTAAAAATAATAAATATTAATGATCCAACTACTAATAATAATGGTGAGCCGAGTGCTAAAATTCAAGAGAAAGAAAGAAAGAGTTTCTCATTATTTAAAAATCAGCACAAAACGGCGCTTTTCCTGCGGTTTGAGGGATGATGTCACAGCAGCAGATCCCTCTGCCCCAGGAATGGGAATATTTGTTCTTTAAATAACTGGACCTTGACCAAACTCGAGGGAAAGGAAAGAGAATCCTCGATTTCCATGTGTTTGGAACAGCGTCCTGATGAAGCTTGCTCCTTAATTAACTGGAAAAGCCAAAGGAGCTGTCAGTGTCCTGCATCTGCTTGAAAGTCCTGCTCAGGCTTTTATTAATTTACACTCTGTGCTTCTGGGTTCATCCTTCTAACTCAGTCTTGATTGCAAACCTAGGAACAATTTGTCTTTCTGATCCTCCCCTGACAGGACATTTGCTTCCTGCCAGGATTACAAGGAATTTAAGAGAGAGTTTCACACTCAGGTTGTGTTTTACCATTTACAGAGCCCAGCTTTGACCTTTATTTATGGAGGTTTTTAGCTTGGGAAACGTCATTTTTGAGCTTTATCGCCGAGTTTTGTACCTGCTGCTGGCAGAGCTCCGGGTGTGTCTTTGTGCTGTGTCCGTGCTGCAGGTATTCCTTG
Source organism: Oreocharis arfaki (assembly GCA_013398015.1). Lineage (NCBI taxonomy): Eukaryota > Metazoa > Chordata > Aves > Passeriformes > Paramythiidae > Oreocharis > Oreocharis arfaki. Next base: position 94,159 of record VZRR01007327.1, on the reverse strand, counting down.
GAAAAAACAGGAATTTTGAAATTATGGCAGCGTGAGGAAGGAGGATCATATGGAGAAAAGGAATCTGATGAGAAAAAGTTATGTAAAAAAAAAAAATAAGAGAGAAATTCTTGAGGTGAATACAAAATTAAGAGACCAAAAAATACCTCGATAGCTCTTCCTCCCTACTTTCCTCCTTGGAATATATTTTCCAGACAGAGCAAAATGGTTTATTTGAAGGAAATTAGAAATACATTTAGGGCTGCTGGGTTATTTCAGTTTCGATTTGCAGGGAGACGATCTGAAGGAGAAATGCTGCTTTTTGGGTGGGAAAAGGGTGAGCTGCTAAAGGAAGGATTGGGCAGCCAAAGGGAGTTTTTACTGCTTTCCAGGCAGCAGCATTTATGGCACAGAGGAGAAAATTCCCAGATCCTCAGGCAGAGACAAAGCAAGGAATGAGACCTGGATTTTCCTTAACAACAATGCCAGGGTGCAGTTAAATTTTCATTATTAGCCTGAGTTTGCATTTATGAATCCTTATTTACTCCACCACAATGCTCTAATAAATTAATAAATTGCCCTGTAGCTGCATTTAGATGTGTCCAGCCAGAGGTTTTCATTTTTCCATGGATTTTTAGACTGTCCCCTATGCAGAGAAGATTGTGGTGAATTAAATATTCGATATTTAGTAGCACCAGGAGGAATCTGGAGCATACAAAGAGAGTTTAGGTGCTGTATCTCACTTTATAAAGGTCTCCTATAACTGTTCTGATGAGGAATCTGCCGCCTCTCTCCCCTAAATCCCATTTTAAAGGTTCAAATCCTTCCTCCGTGCTCCGTCTTCCCTGACAACCCCTGCCCAAGGAGAAACTTTCCTTTGAAAGAAAGCGGGAGAAGCCGTGCCTGCAATCCCTGGGACCCAAACCCCAGCTCCAGCAGCATCCCTCATCCCGAAGGATTCATCTCCAGATGTGTCCCTGTCCCCACAGCTGCGGGCAGAGATAAGGGGCAGAGCCGCGTGGATTCCAGGTCGGAATTTCACCCTCTTATCTCCCTCTGCTGCAGCTCTGCTTTTGCTGGGGTTTTACACACTGGGGTTGTTCCTGCAGCAATATTAATTAATAATTACAGCCACTCATTATCTGATTCCATCCCGGGGTTATGTAAATAACAATCCGTATATTAAGCGTTGTAATCCTTTCAACGAAATTAAACCAAATTGTTGCTTTTTTCCCCCCTCTCTCCAGAGCAATTAAAGATGTAGAGATTTTTCGTAGAGCCTGGAAGTTCAGCTTGGAGTTTATTAAATCAGCCCCAACCTTATCTAAACCTCCCTGGAATTGCGTGATAACAAAATCTTATCGCTCGGAGTTTACAGCCCAGCCAGAGGAGCCTCTTCTTTTCTTCTCCATTTCCTGCTGCTTCTGCTGCCCTCAGCTGAGAGCAGCAACACCCCGAAATTTTCATACCCTTTTCTAGAGTACGAGAGCTACCATTCAAAATAAAAAAAAAAAAAAGGAGCTAATCGAAGTCCTTCAGACTCAAAAAAAAGCCCCAAAATCTCTATTTTTGGGGTTGTCTGCTGGTAAAGAGGTTGATGCTTTTATTTGATCTCAACAGGTTTTTCCCATCTGGTGAGACAGGGTTCAGCTGAAAACCCACGGACACTTTGAATATGAAATGTCTGGCAAAATCCAGGCGTTGGAACATCTGTTTCAACCTGATTCGAGTCCTGCTTTCCCCCCTGAACTGCCGCCCCACGGCGCATCTGGGATTGCTTCCTCCCTTATCTCCCCGACCCCAATTCCAACACCCTCCCGTCTGTGTGGTTTCGCTCTTCGGTAGGAAATCGAGTTTTATTTTCCAAACTCGGTGAAACCACCACAGACAAGACACCAGAGAGGGGCTTTGCCCCTTCCTTACCGAGGGGTGGGAGAGAAGTTCATTTATTGCAAAACATGAGGCACTGAAAGCAAAATATGAGGGGTTTTTTTTTTGGGGGGGGGATGTTTTACCCGGTGTCTGTCACCGCAGGCTCCGTGCTCTGAGTTTATCTCCAGCTTTTATCCTGGAGAAAAAAACCTCTTTGCTCCTAGAAATACAACACGTCCTTCTCCAGAAGGGAGCAGTGGTGCGCGCCTGCTGCATCCCGGCTTCATCCCGAGCACCCCGGGAATCCCGTGCCCGCTGGGATCCCGGCGTGGAGAGAAGCAGAGGCTGCGGGTGGTTTAGGGTGGAGAGCCAGCACGGGAGGACTGGGAGCCACAAATGCCCGCAGGACACTGATAAATGACCCGATTGCTGCTCCCTGCGGTTTCAAGGAGAAGGGAAAGGGCAGAGGCACAGATAAGGAAGGGGGATGAGAAGTAGAAGAGGCCAACAACAGGTCCGGACCCGCTGGGATTTTGCAATCTGGCAGCTTTGCTGAGTGCTACTTTCTTTTTGCTTTTTTTTTTTTTCCTGCTGGATTTGTTCTCTGTGCTGAATCCGAGGTGGGGAAAAGCTTCAAAATCTATCTGAAATCCTTGTTGCACAGCTCTGGAGCTGGGAAGGGGAGAAAACTCTTTACAAGGGTGAGTTGCTGCAGCCCTACATCAGGGAAAGTGACTCCTAAACACACCCCGGTAAACCCAGACCCTTTTTCTCCTGATTTACCCCGAAGTTAAAATGGAAACAGGGAGCAACCCAGGTCCAAAACCTCTCTCTGTATCAGCTTTCCTCAGCCCCACGATGTGAAAACACGGCTAACAAAGATCTTTTGAGGGCAGCAGATGGAGTTTGAACCTCGGAGCCAAGTCCAGCCCCAATCTTAATGAGGTCTAGAGGAGGTTTACCTCAGTTTGAGCCTCATAACGGGGCCTTTTATGCGCATCCCCGGCTGCGTGTGCGTGTGTGTCTGGATACACACAGACACCGGGCTCATCCCTGAAAAAACTCCCGGGATATTTGAGATAACAAAATAACCTCACCTCACTCTTCCCCTGGGAACACTTCAAATGCTGAGGGAAGGATATTTATTGACCCAAGGAAACCGCGGGGTGACCGCTGTGGGTCCCTGCGTGCGAGAACAGCGGCGGCGTTTGTTGCCTCTCCGGCTTGCGAAAGATTTTTAAAGGTGAAGGGAGTTTAAAAGGACATGAATCCCTTTAAAAATGAGCTTAAAATATCCCAAGCATGATCTGAGGGAAGTCAGAGGTGTGTAGCTGGTAGCTGGACCTGATTAATCCGCAGCCAGGAGGAGACAGCCATGAGGAAATGGGGTAAATGGTGTTCAGCTGGAAGAAGCAGAGCCAGCAACACCCCCCAGCTTCCTCTGGGCATGGGCTGTGGTTTTCAGGATGCTGTTGGAGACCCAGTGTCCTTTACTTCAGCTTTTAATGCATATTCCTTCACACAGGAAAGGAATCCATGTATTCCCAGTGTTTTACCTTTGACTGAAGGCGGAGTGGCACGGGTTTGTCTTTGCCCCAGCATAGGTGGGACGGAAACCTTGGGATGGAAACCTTTGTCCTCAAGCGCCCTGGAGATGCCCAGAGCTGCCAGAGCAAGGGGGGTTTAACTCAATTCCCAAAGCTGCTTTGTCTCCACTGAAGGAACACCCAGGGGAATGGGCACCGTGGCTGCGGCAGCTCCAGGAGCCGTAACCTGTTGTTACGTCCTGTCCTCACTCATGTCCAGAAAAGGATGTTTGAGTGTGGCAGGTCCCCTTTTCACCATCAAATGGGATGGAAAAACCCCATTCCCAGCTGTGATTTCTGTGTGGGATGGGGGATGCAAACCCAGTGCTGTCCAAGGTCAGCACATTCAGGATTGAGCTGTGCGTCCATCAGTGGATGTCAGACCAATGCCAAGGCAAGAGGCAAATGCAAGCCCAGGCAACTGCAGCAATCAGATCTGTGGAAGTGAGGAAAAAAGACAACAAAAAATACGCAGATACTCTTTTTTCCATGTTTTTTGTTAGTCTTTCCTCGTAATTTTTCAGCATTGGGATGTTTCCCTCACCCACTCGATATAAAGCAGCTGAAACTCAGCGTTTTGCCTGGAAAGCAAAACCAGTGGAGAATGGGAGAGAAGCTAATTTTGTCATAAAAATAATCTTTTATCTGTGCACGACAGCAATATTTATTCAGGAAGGGTACACAGACAGCAGGAGGTCAGCACTCCCACTGCTTGGCTCAAAGGCTCCACCACGCTCTTTATTTTGGTTTATTTCTCCTTTTTTTTTTTTGACAATTCGTTCCCATAGATATTTATTTTTCCTGAAAAGCCTCGAGCTGATTTCACCCATCCTCAATTCGAACCAATAAACCCACGGTGGCTGCTTGGGTTGGGTGTTTTAGGTCCCAACTTAGGCTCGTACTTGATGGTCCCACACCGACCTGTCTCCACAAATTAACCCCCCTGTGCCTTTCCACAGCAAACACAGATTTCATTCCTTCCATCCAAGCTTCTGGAATTGGTGGTGGCTGCAGTTGTACACATTTTCCTTGAACTAAAACCTGAAGAACTTGGTGAGATGTTGCAACTCTCTTTTATTTTTCACGCTTCTCCTTTTCCCCATTCCAGTCCTGGGAGGCGTTGGTGCCTCCTCCAGCGTCTCTCCAAACACGCTAAGAAAACACATCAGCTAAGAGCAACCTTTTTGTCAGCACAGAGATGCCGAAATCTAAATAAAATTTGTCATCTCGTTAAGAAGGAAGAGAACTTGGCGTTGCTTCGTTCCCTTGACGTAGCTTCAGGATGCTCCTCTTGGCCCGTGACGGGGAAGAGCGGGGAGGACACAAAATTTAGGGGACAAGAGAAAAAAATCGGGTGGAAAACCTGAGAAAATCCTTCTGTTTCAGGTGAACAGCTCTAAACTCGAGGGCTGTGTTTCAACCTTGCTGAAATACTGCCTGGGCGCTGACAAAATGCGGATCTGTCAGTGGAGGAACTGAAGGAGGATGTTCTCCCGATGTTCGCTGTCTCTGTCCATTTTCATCCCATGTCGGGGATGTAAGGCTTTGAAAAGCCTTTAAGCACCTGTAATAACATTCACCTTTTCATCGAAATCTCCTCGGAGCACAAGAAATGATGTTTATTTAAATTTTGCAACGGGCTAACGATAAAGCCCCGTCTCTATTTTCCTGCTTCTGTGATTTGCACATGAAAAGATTTAGCCGGGCTGGGTTTCGTTTAGGCTCCCCTCTCCTTCCTAAAAACACTTTATTAGGGGTGAACACAGCCCCCCCTCAGATTCTCATGGTGTGGGGATGGGGTGTGACGGCAAAGCTGCGATGTGCTCCAAAAAACGCTGCTAAATACAGCAAAATAACTTAATTTTGGTTTTATTTTGTTCCTCTTCAACCCAGGCAATGCGGGACAACTCCTGCCTCCCAGCAAAGATAACGCTGCGAGATTATTTTAACTCTTTCTACAGCGCTTCTGATGCAGCAAATTCTGCTTATAGAGAGAAAATAAATCCTGGGAAGATGCGCCAGCCAGGAAAGCAAGAATACAACCATTTTAATCCCTTGTTCAGGCAGTTTTTTTGCCTTGCTGCACTGCAGAGAAAGCCTCTCTTTGCTGATGGAACACGCCCTGAGCGCTGCTCAGTTGTGTCAGCAGAGAAAAGGGGAGTGAGAAGAAGGAGGAAAAGATCTGAGTTTGACAGACTTAATCTAAGCCCTGCTGAAAGACGGGGCTGACTGAGCGCTCGGAGCGCGCCAGATCCGTCACCATCTTCTCGCCTTTCAAACCTCCACGGGGGTGTTCCCTCCTGGATTCCCTCCTGGATTGAGGCACAGGCTCTGCTGAGCCTCCAGCCCTTCCTGGCTCTACCCCACTGCCCCAGACAGGCACCAGGACCCTCCTGTGCTGTAGAAAGTCGGGATAAAATCCCATCTTTGCTTCCTTTTGAAGCTGGACGGCTCCGATCCCTTAGGGCTGCTCCAAGCTAGGTGTTTCCCCCCTGGAGGGGTGATTTTTGTGAGTGGCAGAGGCTGAGCAGCTCTTGGATTTCCCTGAGCTGAGCCTGCCAGGGTGGTGGAGCAGAGGAGACGTTGGAGATGGCTGGAGACAGACGGGGACAGTGGGAGGAAGCGCTCAGTTGACATTAGCACGATGGGAACAACAACAATCCCGGCTGCTGTCATGTTTTGTTTTGTCTTCAAGGCACCACGGTGCTGGAGAGCTTTGCAGAAGGGGCTGAGGAGCCTGGAGATGTTTTGCAGATGTTTAAAGGGGGACCCCTCACACCCAGAGGAGGAGCCTGGCAGGAGATGGGGAGGTCCCGATTCGAATCCCGAGGCAGGGATGGAGGTGGGATCAGACCCAGAGGCCAGGCCTTAAACCTGAGAGACAGAGGAGGGCAGGGGTGGGCATGGGCTGCCAGGTGAGGACAGGGAGAGAACATCCAACGCCACAGAGGAGAGCCAGAGCAGGGGCTGCACACAGAAGGGACATGCAGCCAAAGGGGCAAGCTAGAAAAACATCCTTGGCAGAGATATCCTGGAGCTGGAGCAGCTGGAAGTGCAGGGAAAACATCCTTGGCAGAGATATCCTGGAGCTGGAGCAGCTGGAAGTGCAGGGATATTCCCAGACCAGGGGTGAGAGCCTTGGCACAACTTCTAAGCGTCTTACCAGAGAGCCTTGTGCCCGAGCTCACGTGTTGGCTTCAAACTAATAGAAAGGAGGTTTAGGTTGGATTTTAGGGAGAAATTCTTCCCTGTGAGGGTGGGGAGGCCCTGGCACAGGGTGCCCAGAGAAGCTGTGGCTGCCCCATTCCTGGCAGTGCCCAAGGCCAGGCTGGACGAGGCTTGGAGCAGCCTGGGATAGTGGAAGGTGTCTCTGCCCATGGCAGGGGTGGCACTGGATGGGTCCATTCCAACTCAAACCATTCCATGCACAAACAGACACAGGAGCATTTTCAGGAATTCTTTGTGGAAATAGATATATTTATGTCCCCACAGTTAATTCTGGGATCACTGTGTGTGCAGCCAGAGGGGAAACACCACCATTTTTTAGGTTTGCCTCCTCCTTCCATGCACACATTTTGGTTTCTTTGAGTTTTCTCCAGGCTTAACCTCCCTCTTTCATCACCATTTTGCCTGCTCCCCACAAAGCACCCAACTGGGAGCCATCAGAACTGTGAGGACAGAAAACTGGGGAGGAAAAGCCGTTGAAACAAATTCATCTGCAGTTTCTGGCCCTTCTTGTGGCTGAACAAAAGGTTGTCAGCACATTGGGACTATTGATATTTCCAGTGGGAAAATGTGGATTTAGAAAAGAAAATTGCCTGAGACATTATTATTATTATTTTTATTATTGCTATTATTGCCAATATTAATATTATTAGTATGATCATTATCATTATTGCTTTACCATATCATTACTGGCTTTGATTATGATTATGATTATGATCATACTCATTATGATTGTTATTATTATTATAATTATTAATATTATGTTTTGCTCTGCTTTGGTTGCTTTGCTCTCGATGGTCCCAGAAAATTTTTCCTTTACAATTTCTCCTGCAATCCCTGGAAATCCCCGAGGGCTGGGAAGCAGGAGGAGCTGGTGGGGCCATACCTCGCTTTCCCGAGCAGCGAGTGTGTCACCAAACCCTCCCCAGGAAGCAGCGATTGTAACCAAACCCTCCAGCACAATTTCACAGGGCTTTCTTCCCCAGCAGGATAAAATTAGCCGAGCTCTCCTGAGATGACAGCTAAGAACTCCAGCTTCCCTCAGATGACCTCAATGGAGTCATTTGTTGCTTAAATGACAGACAAACGCAGTAATTAGGTCTATTTAGTAAAGGGGAGGTGAAAGGTCAAACTACTGGGCAAACTGTCTCCAGCTCTTGACTTGGGGACCACGCCGGGGCTTTGCTGGAGGTGATGTTTGTACAACAACCTGACACGGGCAGCAGCAGGTCCCTGCTCAGCCCCAGGGGCTCCTGGGCGTGTCCTGAGCCTGAAATCCCCTGTTTCTGCTCATAAACCTCTGAACTCGCCCATTTATGTCGTGAGGGATTAGAGGAAGGGGAAGGAAGAGCTGAAGAAAAGATGGGAGGCTGCGTTACGGGTTTGGGGTGGAGGATCAGGGACGGGGATCCACAGAGAGGGGCTGGGAGATGTGGGCTGGGTTAAGTGGGGAATCACCGACCTTCCCCACTTCATTTCCCTCTTCCTCGCTGGCAATGCTCCCTTCTGGTCTCTTTGATGGCTTGTTTTCTGAACTTGGTTGTGTTCTGTGTGACCAGCCCAACACAGAGAAGCCACGCCTGGATTTCTCTCTCCTCTCTTTTGGTTTGGATGCCACAGGACTGCATTTGAACATCGTGCCTGCATGAAAGCATTTCTTGCCATGCATCCCAAAGCTCCAGAAGAGCCCTGACCCAAAATGTTAAGCAGAGGTGTCTGGTTTTGGCAGCTCCTGCTGGCTCCTCATCCTCAGGGCTCACAGCAAACGCAGCACCCTTTTACCTATGGAGCATTTGCAGGACTTCCCTTGGCTGTTCCATAAAGGAGGGAAACGCTGCAGGATTTTTAAGTCATGGAAACTGTAAATGAAGAGTTCCAATTTGCAAAGAGAGGTGGTAAAAAGTGACCAAGATTTCGGGGTTGAGTGCAACAAGCTTGGAGTGCTCCTCACCAAAAAAAGGTGCCACATTTCTGGATTTTTCTCTGAGTTTCCTTCAGATTCCCCTGCCACAATTTACTTCTGTACCTGTGTGGGGGTGGTGTTTAGAAACCCTGAAGGTGACCAAGACCCCTCCCACGGCCCATCCCTGTGGTGGTCACCGCTCTGAGGCGCATTTGGGTGTCCTGGCATTTCCCTGCACGCCTTCCCTCCCCCACATCCCCTTCCACCTGAGCCCCTGCCTGTCTCCTCCAGATCCCGCTGTAAAACTCCCTTCCCTCGGGAGGCCTCTTAACCCCTGTCTGCGGGGCCCCGGGAAGAGGTGCTGGTGATGCTGCTGAGAGAGAGGGTCACGGAGAGCCGACGTGAGTATGAAAAGAAAATTAGAAAACAAACAGAGGGGAGGTGGAAACGCGCCCGCCCTTGAAGTGCAAAGACCTCCCCGTCCCCCCGTCCCCCCCCCGCGAAAGGGGCTTATCTTCAAAAAAAGGGCCCTTGCGATGATACAAGAAAGAACAGACTTCTCACACCTTGTCTTCACTTCCCGCAGATCCTATCTGCCCACAAGTGCCTGTGATCTCGGGCAGACCTCTCTACCTTGCCCCTCGCCTTTCAAGTCTGCGGCAGCTGTTTTGCTAAGCCGGAGACCTTCCCACTTCATCCTTTTCCCCCTGGCTGATGGCGCGGGAGAAGACAGGCGGCGTTTCTGACGGGCTCGGGGAGCGGGAAATGTCATTCCGGAGACTTTCTTTTGTATATTTTCTCGTGGATGGATTAGTTTGTTTGAAGAGCATCTCCTATTTAACACCTCGTTGAGCACAAAACCACGTAGGGACAAGAGGTTTTTAACCGGGCTGCTTGTAAGGAGCTTAAAGTGCACACTGAGCCCTCAAATAATTTGCTCAGTTTTCAGAAATACTGATCACCCAGGAGTTAAGAGTGAGTCATGAAACTTATATGTTTTATAATGACATGATCCATGTTTTTCCACTGTTTCTCGGTCCAAAAAGAGACAAATAATGACATTCTGGAGGAAAACACAGGGTGTGAGTAAAGAATCCCAAACTGGAAATAGGATTTGTTGGGCTGGTTAATTCACCTCAGGGTCTGGTTGGAGTCCCATGGCTCCTGGGCTGGCGTCAGCGGGGGGATGTCCCTAAGCCAAGAGCAAGGAGTAGCCCTTGTCCTCATGGATTGAGTCATTCCTGCAGGGAGATGGCAAAATGCTGCTTTTGCACTTCTCCGTCGACAGCAGTGACCTCCCACTCCCCAAAAATGCTGAGGTTCTCTCAGGAGACCTCCCCTCATCTGTTCCCTATCTTCACCTGACACAAACCATCCAGCAGGTCCCCCCATAATGGGATTACATGGGTGAAATCCACTTTATCAGGAGATCTTGGAGTGTTTATAGGTCCTTTGTGACACTCCTGGGAGAGAAGTGCCCGATTCAGATCGATAACATTCCTCCCTGCTCTGCTACTCTTTCCCTGGCTGCACGGGGACTGCCCACGGGATAAAGCCCAAATCCCTTCCCATGGAGCAGGTCTCTTTCACAAAGCAGGCAAAACTGTTTCTTCCTTGGGGAAAAATTAGCTCCAACAGCCGTCTCAAACCCTTCCAGCCCAATGAACTCTTATTCTGTGCTTTGTAGGTCACTGCAATTTCCTATGAACTTGAGGGGAGATTTTCTTGGGAAAAGCTCTTTTTTTTTTTTTTTTCTGTAACTTTTCCAGCTGTTGATTTTCCCCTAGGAAAGTCAAATTATACTTGAGTGTTGTATCAGCAGATGGATTAAAAAGCTGATCTGTCACACAAGAAAAACCTGAACTGAACAGCTTCCTGCATTTCCTGGGCTGGGAACCTTAGAAAATAAGACCCAGACTATTTTTCTTCTAGCACAAAACATCCAGGATGAAATCAAACCATGAACCCTGGGACTTTGGAGGACATTTGGGGTTTGCTGACCTTGATGTACACAATCTACAAGGGAAGGGAAGCCATTGGCCAAAATTTGAGGTTTTCAGGGAGCAGAGAAAATTGTAACCACGTTCCAGGGAGCTTGCCAGGGAGGCTAATGGACTGATCTCATCCACCTTGATGTAAATCCAGCCCAGCTCCAGGAGAGCCAACAGCATTATCCTGGCTCCGTATGGAGGTACCGCTGAGATCACAAATGACACATTTCTAATGAAGACAAAGTTAAGGGAACACGTGCCCTGCATGGAAAGGGAGGGTGCAGCAATGTCCCAGGCTTTGGATCTCAAAGGAAGTGGAACTGGCTCAAGTATGAGGGGTTTTGGAGGTGTTCTTCCATTGATTTGCTGCGTATGAGCCCTTTGGGATCTGCTGCTCCTCCTTGCTGAACCTTCCCCCCGGAGCTCTCTCAGGATGTCTCGGGATGCCCTCTCACAACCTGATTAAACCGAGGTAAGGATTTATCTAAAGTATCTTGCCTGAGTCCAAAGAGAACAGCAGAAGCAAGAAAGGAGCAGTGCCATGAACTCATTTTCCAAAATTTTAGTTGATTGTGGTTAAAAAAACAACGACAAAAAAAAAGCTGTGAGAAGCCTGGACAGGCTCCTTCCTCGGATGCAGAGAAAAACCTCATTGTGAGCTCCCCAAGGATGCTGCCTCTCTGGTTTGAAATCTCATGCAAGAGAGAATAAATACAGACCCCTTCCCCCTCCTCCCCTGACATTTCAGTTGTGATTAAGGCACCATTCATCGCCCCTCTTCTTCCAAAGCCTTTACTATTTATGGACCTGCTGTTTTTCCAGGGGCTGACACTAGCGTGCGTTCAGCTCCGTTCTTCTCTCCCCGTCCCATCCCGTCCCCCCTCTTCCCTCCCTGCAGGCATTTCTCCATTTCAGTAGAGAAACCACGAGTGACTGGAGTGTCTGTGACCTCTGGGCTGTCAAACTCCCACTGACTAAATAAAAGCAGCCCAAGAGGGAGAGCGTTCCCATAAATCACCTCCCGTGACAGAGACCACCTGGGATTCGCTCACTGCACGGAGGTACCCGGCCCATTCCAGCTGCTGAGCTTGCACTTCCCCGCATTTTTATGGACACCGTTGGAGAGATACACGGTGTTTACACAAGGAATGGAAATTTCAGTTTAGCTGCACGGGATGGATTTGCTCGGCTCGAGGTGGGCAAGCTCTTTGATTAGGGAGAGGGTGAGGCACCGTCGCATCCCAGAGGTGTGGGAAGAGCCTGCTCCCAGGTGGGATGGGGCAAGTGATTCCCCAAGGTTTGGGCTCCTGCCCTGTTCATCCATGTGGAAACTTTTGCCACGAAGAGGGGAGATGAAGACGTTTGTGTCAGAGGAAAGCAGGGTCAGATCCAGGTCTAGGCAGGCTTGGTTGTGGCCAGGGGTGGCATCTGCAGCCTCTGGATCTACCTGAGGGTCCCCAGGTCATCATTCACTATGCCAGGGTGCCCAGTTCCTTCAAAGTCACCCTGAAAAGTCACCCACACCTTCAAAGTCACCATGGACCCTTCAGCCAACCTGAACATCAGCAGGGATAAAGTGAAGGGGACCATGGAATCATGGAATGGTTTGAGTTGGAAAGGACCTTCAAGCTCACCCAGTTCCACTCCGTGCCATGGGCAGGGACACCTTCCACTACCCCTGGGTGTTCCAAGCCCCATCCAACCTGTCCTTGGGCACTTCCAGGGATCCAGGGGCAGCCACAGCTTCTCTGGGCACCCTGTGCCAGAGCCTCCCCACCCTCCCAGGGAAGAATTTCTTCCCCAAATCCCATCTAAATCTCCTCTCTTTCAGTGTCAATCCGTTCCCCCCCATGATGTGAAGATCAGCTGAAGATCCACCCCTGCTGAGTGAGGAGCTCTTCCCAGGGTCAGATATGACCATTTCCAAAGACTTCACTTAATCCATGTGGCTGTGACAAAGTGAATTTGGGATTTGCCCCTGCCCTACACATCTGGCAACGTTGCTTTAAATTATTTCCAGCCAGGATTGCGACGCTCATCTGTTGAGGCCTCAGCATTTGTTATTAAGTAGCATCACCATTTTTAAACAAAAAGATGTATATTCCAAGCAGTGTTTATCAAAAAAAAGACTTTCACTAACAAGAAAGGAATTTTGTTGATGGCCTTCCCCGAACAAAGAAAATGGGGGCAGGGAGGTGAACAACCAGAAAGTCCAGGCACATTAATCCTGTGAAATGAAGTTTTAAGTGGAGAAATTAGGCTAAGATAAAGGTGATCCAGAAAGGAGGATCATTTCCCAGTGGTTTCTGAAATTTTTTAAGAAAATATATATAAATAGTATTTGAAAATAGCAACTAACAGGTGTGTGAACTTTCTCCTGATTGCCATTTTTCCTGACCGTACAAATTTCAAAGCAACTTTGTTTCAATTTTTTTATTTCATGGGAAAAGTTCTTCCCATCAGCATCTCAAATGAACAAGAAGCTAAGACAGATTTCAGGACAGGAACAGGTTTTTCCATCTTGGAGGCTGTTGCATCCAAAATGCAGCTTGGGAAACTCTGACGCCAGCTGATAGAGTGAAACCCTAGGACTTGGTGCACAATTAATTTTTTTCAGACTGAGTCCAAACCCAAGTAACTCAGAGGAAAAGCAGTTTGGAAATAATTGAGGTGAGATCAGCCAGAAATGATATTTTGCTTTTGCACGGATAAGCAAAGCCAGAAATCAGAGTTGCAGTGAATGAAGCCATTCATGGTGAACCTGCTCATGGTGGAACCTCCCCTCCCAACCCTTCCTGCTGACCCTTCCCACCTCATGCTGTGCCTGGATTGGTTTTCCCAAAAAACTGAGGATGATGTCCGAGGTGGGATCACGAATGACTCAGTTTGCAGAGGAATGGCACTCCCACATTGTCCCTCCACTCTTTTCCAGCCCAGCCTTGCCCCGGCTACTGTGGGGTTTCCAAGCTCCCTGCACATCTGGATCTCAAAGGAGGAGAAGCTGGAGAAGAGAAGCTGGAAAGGAGGGTGGAGAGGACTGGGAACTGCCCAGCTGGAAGCTGGGCAGTTAGAAGCTGGTCTGAAGTTCCTTGATATTTAAAAGGATCCAATTTTTGCGTCCCCTTTCCACTATTTTCCCTTTTAACAGAATCAAGGTCTTGCCACGGGACGCTCAATGGGGTCACCAAAATGCTGGAGAGGTAAAAGGGCCTCAACTTGAGGAAGATCTCCTTTGTTTTTCTGTGTTTGTTGGAGATGTTCAAACACCTGGATATCCTGCTAGGATATCCTACTGAGGTCCTGCCAGATCTGGCACTTGGAGTGAGCCATGGGCACTGTGCATGGACACATGCTCATCGCACAGCTTGGGGACCAGTCCCTCACGTGCATCCCTTTTCCCCGTGCCAGGACAGCAAGTTTGCTTTTCCCTGGAGCCCCTTCAGCAGTGGGATGCCGTAGAACATGTCAGGAGGAGAAAATTCCTCGCTGACGTAAATGCAGGAGCAGCCCTGGTTAGTGGTGTGTGTGCCCCCTGCCAGGCTGAGAGGGACTGGGGGTTACTCAGAACACACAAAAAAACCCCTGAACCCTTTCCACCAACTCCACAAATTTAATTTAGGAGCGTTGCAGATAAGGGTTTGGTTCACTCAGGTTTACAGAGTTACATTTAATTGGAGAGCTCAGCAAAATCTGAGAGGTCTTCATAAGGACTTGGGCAGCCGGGACATTAATTGCATTATTTGCTTTATAGATAAATCTTATTTGGTGGAGCCGCCATAATCAGATAAAGAATAGATAAGATCAAACCTTGCCTTTAATTTCCAGATCTCCTGGCTTGAGAAAATATGGAGCTCAGATTACGGTGAAACTTTTAATGGGCTTCAGAGATTTCTGCCCAAGCAGGATGGGAAAAAATGTAGATCCTTCAAGATCCTGGAAGGAGCAGATATCCCAGATTTGTGCAGTAGTCAGCAGTTTCAGATAAGGAACAGAGGATTTTCAGGTCTCATTGTTGATGTTTTCCACATAAAAGCTGTGCTCTCCTTCAGGAAAAGGACCCGAGTGTCTTCAGCCATCACGAAAGCCAGCCCTGACACCCGGCCTAATTCTCCTTGTCGGCTTTGATCCAAAACATTCTTCCGAGCAGGAGAAGCCTGGGGAAGGGAGAGGGGGAGGGACCAGGGGGAAGACTGAATAAGGGAGCCAAGAGGCTGCTCTGGAAAATCACGGCTGAAGTTGCAGGAGGGGAATTAATCTTGAGAGGCCGCATGTAACAGTTCCATCCATCAGCGTGACACCGGTACCATTATTAGAGGAGATGGAAAATTAAATTGCAAAATTATCTGTTCTGTTTCATTGACTTTTTTTTTTTTTGGTCTTTCTTTCTTCCCCCTTTTCATTCCAGGCATCACTTGCAGCAATACCATTGGCAGTTGGCAGCGGGTTATTAAAAGCACCTGGCCATGAAAGGAAATCAGATCCCAGGGCACGTTTGGTAGCGCTGCCATCGCAGAGCTCCTGGTCCAAACCTGGCAGGAGAGGGGGACCCAGCAGGACGAGGGGCCCCTTGTGGGATGCCCTGATGTGCCAAGCTCCTGGGCATCGTTTCCCTCAGGATCGTGGCTGACTGCCAGGCTCCAAGCCCTGCCCGTCTCTAAACACGGGAGAGATGTCGGAGATGAGAAACCCTGGTGCTGACTAGAGGGCACCCGTGTTGTTATTCTCTTCTTCTTCTCCCTGATGTTCCCTACCCCCATTTCTTACTTTTTGGGGTTTTGCTGTCCCTCTCCTCACGTTTTCTCCCAAATTCCCCACTCTTTCATCTTCCACAACCTCTCCTCTGCGGCTTCCAAACTTAATTTGAGACCAGCGGGAATAAAATAATTTAAAAACAACAACGTGAAAAAAAGAAGAAATCCTCATTGGAATATGATTTTAAACACCCCACCCCCATCCTATCAGCCTTTTCTTTGGCATTCCAAACACAGGGAGACCCCAACCTGTGCCAAGGCCAGGTTGGATGGGGCTTGGAGCACCCTGGGATAATGGAAGGTGTCCCTGCCCATGGCAGGGGGTGGGATGAGATGGGCTTTAAGGTCCCTTCCAGCACAAATTATTCCATGATTCTATAACCCTAAAATCATAGGAATCCAAGAGAAAAGGGATTAGCAGGGAGCTATTCCCGAAGTCCAACAGCCCAAGCCGTGTCCCTCTTCCAACTGATGTTCAAAGGGTAAATACAAAGCATAAAGCATAAAAGTGTTTAAAAAACCCTCAAAAATGGAGTCTTTAGTAAATCAGAGGGAGAACTTATCAAGAAATGTCAGGAGTAGATCAAGCCCGAATGAGAGGAAGAATTCTGGTTGGTTTTGAGTCCTGATTGATCATTATCTCATAATTAAATGTAGGGAAAAAGGAGCAGCAAAGAGATGACCTGAGTATCTCTGCATTGTGCTGGTGGAAAGTTTGTGATAATGAGGAGAAATGTAAAGAAATTGTCCATCTTGTAGGAACTGAACTCTGGACTACCACCAAAGAGAATTTTTTTTCCTGCATGTGTGCATTTATATTTATTAATATTTTTATTCACATAATAGAATTTGGGGGCATTTTTGGGGCGGTACCCTGGTGAAGCTGCTTTATATAAAGACCGAATTAAGCACAGCAACGAGGTTTGTGCTGAAGAAACCTCGTGTCCTTTGTTTTTCCTCTGCCTGATTCCTGGCTTTTCCTGGCTGTTGCACTGACGAGTAATTTGTAGGGGTCAAGACATAAACTGTAATTCCAGCACTGTATTTTATGCTGCTACTGTTTCCCTGACAGGGGAGACGTCTGTAAAATAACAACAATAAACAGAAATATCCAGTTCTCGAGAAGCTCTTTAATCAGAGATTCTCAAAGTATTTTGCAGAGGGAAAAGGCATCGGAGGCATTTTCTCGAATGGAGAAAACTTTTCATCAGATTCAGTCAGGGGTCTCTGCCTGATGGAAATTGTGTGGCTTTTGTGGGCGTCACACTCACAGCTCCTGGGGGAACCTGAGCATTCACCTCCATGAGATAACATAGTCTTGGCTTTAAGTATCAAAATATCTCATGGAGGTGGATGCTCAGATTCCCCAGGAGCTGCTGTGACCAGAAACCTCCCTCAAAGGACAAGAGATCCCTCTCCATGACATGATCCAGAGATGGAGAGGCTGAACCTGGAATTTTAATTTTTTTTTACGTTTTTGTGGCCTGTTTTTACTCCCATCAAACTTGGAGGACCCAACAGATCTTTGCATTTGTTCTCTCACAGTGATGGAGAAATTCCTGAATCTTAAGGAAGCAAAGTGACCCAGCAGAGCTCACTGCTCCCTCTCAGGCGCTGGGAGAGAAGATCCTGCTGGGGTTTGGGTTTCCTGACTTGGTTCTTTGCAAGTTGGACAGAACCCTCCTGGGCTGCCTCTGGCAGAAAATGTCCTGCTGACCAAAAGATGAAGGATGGATGGATGGATGGATGGATGGATGGATGGATGGAGGGATGGATGGAGGGATGGATGGAGGGAGGATGGAGGGATGGATGGAGGGATGGATGGATGGAAAGGTGGCCAGGTTGAAGTTCAGGTTGGACCGAGCAACCTGGTCTGGTGGAAGGTGTCCCTGTCCACAGCAGAGGGGTTGGAACGAGATGATTTTGAAGGTCCCTCCTGAGCCAAACCATTCCATGATCCTATGATTCTATGGATGGATGGATGGATG